>JARHVA010001364.1:2880000-3175000 GCA_037957365.1 Torreya grandis | reverse complement strand
AGGTGCATTGCATAAATAAAAGGGAAAGACTCTATATGAAAATGTACCTCATGGATAAGTTAAGTTTTATTGTCTCGGTATTTAGGTGCACTTGTATTTGGTTGTATCCACTAAAGCCATCCAAGAAATAAAAATACCTTTTCCCTACCGAATTATCAAGCACTTGGTCACTAAAGGGTAAAGGGAAGTAATATCTCATGGTTGCTTTGTTTAATTCCTTATATTATACACATAATATCCATTTAAATTTTTTATTGGTAACAATAACCAAAGGAGAGACCCATTGGCTATCAAAAATAAGATAAATGAATCCCACTTCTAGAAACTTTTCAATTTCAATTTTCATAATGTCTTTTAAGGTAGGATTAATTCTACTTTGAGGTTGCCTTATTAGTTTAATGTTTTATATGTATATATGGTTTTTTCATACACTTGGATGGATTCCATTCATGTCTTGATATTCCAAAGCAAAATCTTGAGTATGATCTCTGAGTACATCAAAGACTTTCACTTTTTGATCATCTATCGACTAACTATTTATGTTGAGTGTCTTCCTTGGTGCTACTTTGATTTTTTTAGTTCCTTGATGGGAATAATCTATTTGTTTGAATTAAATCATCAATTATTTGAGAGAACAAGGATGTGGTAACAATTTATGAAATGTGATAGTATTTATAACAATTTTATCTCTTATAGAAATCACTCCAACTAAAAGACAATGGAACGCTGTTAAGAATGAAATTTTACTTTCATGTGCCCACTACTTAACACTATTTTGAATGTATTTATGGTCATATACCATTTTTTAAAAGGTGGAAAGTGAAGGGTGATCATAAGGATATGAAATGACACCATTAAATGATCCTCTATCAAAATCCATAGCTAGACTATCAAGATTCATAGCTAGATTATCAAAATCCATAGATGGACTATCAAGATCCATAGCTATATTATCAAGATTCATAGAAATTTTGATACTTATTAATAACTCATCCTCTACATCTTGCACATGATCAGTGAGTGTGATGATAACTAGAGAGGAGATACTATCAAAAAAATTTAGGCTGATCTACCCACAACTATTTTATAGAATTGGTTGATGGTTGAATAGGTGGATATAAAGAAATATGTTTTACTTTAAGACCATTAAAAATGGTCATATCCCCTAGTCTATAATAAATCAATGTTACTACAATTGATAACCAAGGTCTTCCTAGAATCAATGGGCTTCTAATTTTTTTGTTTATGGGTTAGAGAATAATAAAGTCAATAGGGTATTCCCATGACTCTATAGTCAATGTTATATCCTCAGTGACACCTTATGGTTTGGTATTAGAATTATATTCCGTATATAATATTGTGGTAGTTGGTTGCATATCTTTCAAAGATATATTTTGCATGGTGTCCATAGTAATTAAATTAATAGTAGCTCCTAAGTCTACCAATACATTTGGTATCTCTTACTTTCTAATCCTTATAGAAATGATAGGACTTCCTAAGTCCCCATATTTAGTCAAAAGTAGATTACCAACTAATAAATTAGTAAGATTACCATGTACTTGTATTGTCTTGGGATATTGTGCTTTTCTACCATGTTTTTTGATACACAAAATTTTTATCATCCTATTTAATTATAGAATGTTCACAATGGCTTGTAATAATGAAATTTCTATGTTGAGTTTCTGAAGTTCTTGAATTAATTCAAATTCCTTGTTGTCTTCCACTTCCTTAAATATTTCTATAAAAGGAATAGATGGAAGAGTTATGATGACTTCCTCTAATTTTATAGAGTATCATTTGAAATATTTTTACTTGAGGTACTTCTATAATGATTATTTGAGGTTTTTGTAATTATTTTCTTGATCTAAGATGTATGTCTACACATTCAATAGCATGTATCCCTATGGTTTCACCTTGTTAATTTAAATAAACCTATTTTTATTTGGATTTTATACTACATGAGTAGTTATCTGAGGTTGGTTTATTTTCTCTATAGGGGTGGCTTGATTTCCTTGAGGATCGATCAATGATTGTTGTTATTGTGGATACATTATTTGTTGTTGTTGCTTATAGTTTAGACCAGGATTACAACATTGATTTGTCCATAGTTTCTAGTGACCTTGGGGCATCCAATTTTGTTGAAAATTTTGGGGCATAATTAATTATTTTAGAATCCATTCTTGGGTTCCTCATTGTGGTGTTACTATCCACACTTGTAGAGGTGCATGCCATTATGAAAAATTAATCCTTGAGCCAAACTGTTATGGTTGATTTTTTTGAAAGGCATTTATGTGTATTTGAATATAGTTGATTTCTTATATGGTCTATGAATTAAATTTTAATTGGTTCTTAATATTATGAAAATGACTATAACTATTTGTGTCATGGTCCTAAGCATCACATATTTCATAGATTTCTATTTTATATTGAGGATAGTCCCTAAGTGCATGTTTTAATCTACACTTTAGATAATATATTTCCAATGGTTAAGTGCTATATTTAGCCTTATATTTAAATCCATATAATTTTTAATTTATTTGAAATAGTATGCCTATTTTGAAATTTTCTAGTTATTCCATGAGTTGGCTTAGATCACTAGATTTCCCTAGTTTCCATCTTCTACTACTGGGATTTAACCCAAAGTAGTTGGTACATAAACGTGTGATATCTTGGAAGTTTAGTTTTTTAATATCTCCCTTCCCCATGAGATTCAAGGAGTCCCTATAGGAGTCATCTAATCCTTTAAGGAAAATATTTTTGATCACTTCCTTAGACAACTCATAACCACATCTATTGTGGGCAAAAGCAAACTGATCTAAGCAATCTTTAAGGTTTTCATCTTCATTTTGATTGATTTTGAAAAATTATTATTTCCTATCCTTGACCCTATATTAATCTTGGTATTTTTTTAACAATACTATTTCTATTTTTCTCTAATTTCTAATAAAGTTCCCTGCTAGTCTCATGGACCACCTCATTGCTCCTTCCTTCAGAGTAAAAGGAAACAATTTCAAATTTTGGTTGTTTGAAGTGTAATCATAGGTTTGATAAAGGGATTTTAAATTAAAAAAATGGTCTATGTCTTCATTGGATAGACCTCTAAAGTTAGGTAGATTAGATGGAGAAATATTTTTCATTATTGTTCGGTCATCACTCTCAAATAAAATATAAGAAGAGAAAGTCCTCTCAGGAGGATTCATTCAAGTATTTTATACATGGAATATATTTTATCCCATGGAAAATTAATTTCTATTGAGAGGAGGGTATTCTTTCTATTTAATGTCTAAAAGATTATCTCTTGTAGAGGAGTATTCTTCTATATCCCTAGAAGTACTTTTAAGAGACTCAATTATTTTATTTTGAAAATTTTCTAAATTTTTTGAAAATGCTTTGATTCTTTCTTATAAAGGATTGGGATCTTTTGGAATAAATATTCCTTGTGAATCCCTTTGCCTACTCATATATCTATTTTTTATAAGAGAGTAATTTTATTCTCTTTTTTGTTTTTTATACATTGACTATCAACCTGAGTGTTTACCCTACTAACACTTTGAAAGTATTCCCAAAAAATGACTCTAAAAATGATGGGAATCATTGTTACCCATTCATTTAACCAACCTATGTTTGTGTCAATTCTTATCGGGGATAGTGTCCAAGGTTGTATGTAGTAAGGTACTTACTGATTTTAATTAATAGTGTTATCTTGGGTGTTCTTTGATGTTGTAATAGCCTAATGTATATTCTTAAGAATCTATACTAATGTTGAAAATAAACACTATTTATAGAATTTTAAATAAACCAAACTTTGGTGAATTGAATAATGTGAATGTGTTACCCATTCACATAATGCTACAAAGTAAACTCACTAAAACCAAATCTCAAATCCAAACTTGTAAAATGAAAGATACGAGAATTAAAGGAATGATGAATGATTATGAAAATATGAAAGTAAACACATTAATTATCTATTATATCCTATAAATTATAAGTCTTAATCATATTATACATACATACATACACAAAGTTTATTTCTAGATTTTTTTAATTATAATTGCTATATATATATATATATATATAAGCATAGTAGTTGTAATTTCACATGGATCTTTCTGATTTTGTGTAGATGTTATTGAAATGTTTCTCTATTTTTTCCATATCTCCCAAATCTCTTTATATATCTTATTTTATAAGGAAATTATGTTGTTGCCTAATTTCTAGGATAGTCAGTTTCTTTTGCATAGAATAAAAGGATAGATCCATGTTGGATGGATACACACACACACACACACATATTGTGATTTTTATTGTTTTCTAATACAATAATACTAATAGATGTGTTGAGATAACATTTTAAAAGGACTATTTTATATAATCTAGACTTATGTCCCTAAATTTGATGGGAGATAATATTTTAAATTGAATAGTTTTTGGGTTATATGAAAGTTTAACATGGAGAGTATGGCAATAATTTGGATCTATTACCCATTTATTAGATTGGAGAGAACTTAAAATTATAAAATTTTGAATAATGTAGGCATATTCTTGATATTTTTTCTTTAGCTGGACTATAGATAAGTCCAAATTATCTAAAATAGTCCCTTTAACATTGAGTTGAATCAAACCTGAATCCAAGGGTGAGTAAGGGCCTACACCCCGAGGAGACATGAGACTTTATTTTGGTATGTATATATTTTATTTCTTGTTTGTTTTAATTGTAATTGATATGTGTGTGTGTGTGTGTGTGTGTGTGTGTGTGTGTGTGTGTGTGTGTGTGTGTGTGTGTGTGTGTGTGTGTGTGTGTGTGTGTGTGTGTGTGTGTGTGTGTGTGTGTGTGTATTAAGACTAAGTTGATTCAACCCTAAATCCTAGGGTGAGCAATGGCCCACTCCCCAAGGAGATAGGAAACTTTATTTTGGTATTTACAAAGTTTATTTCTATATTTTTTTAAATTATAATTGATATATATATATATATATATCAATTATAATTAAAAAAAATCTAGAAATAAACTTTGTAAATACCAAAATAAAGTTTCCTATCTCCTTGGGGAGTGGGCCATTGCTCACCCTGGATTTAGGGTTGAATGAACTTAGTCTTAATATATATATATATATAGAGAGAGAGAGAGAGACACACACAAACAAACAAGAAATAAAATTTATAAATACCAAAATAAAGTCTCCTGTCTCCTCAGGGTGTAGGCCCTTACTCACCCTTGGATTCAGGTTTGAATCAACTCAATGTTAAAGGGACTATTTTAGATAATTTGGACTTATCTATAGTCTAGCTAAAGAAAAAATATCAAGAATATGCCTACATTATTCAAAAATTTATAATTTTAAGTTCTCTCCAATCTAATAAATGGGTAAGATATCCAAATTATTGCCATACTCTCCACGTTAAACTTTCATATAACCCAAAAACTATTCAATTTAAAAGATTATCTCCCATCAAATTTAGGGACATAAGTCTAGATTATCTAAAATAGTCCTTTTAAAATGTTATCTCAACACATCTATTAGTATTATTGTATTAGAAAACAATCAAAATCACAATCTCTATGTATGTATGTATGTATATATATATATATCCAACATGGATCTATCCTTTTATTCTATGCAAAAGAAATTGACTATCCTAAAAATCAGGCAACAACATAATTTCCTTATAAAATAAGATATATAAAGAGTTTTGGGAGATATGGCCAAAATACAGAAACATTTCAATAACATCTACACAAAATCAGAAAGATCCATGTGAAATTACAACTTCTATGCTTATTTATATCTAACTACCAAATCTGTATATATAACATATCCATATATTCTGACTCTTAGATTTGCAACAAGAAACAACAACTTCCACAAATGGAAGAACATACATAAATAGGCATATATATATATATATATATATATATATCCAACATGGATCTATCCTTTTATTCTATGCAAAAGAAACTATCCTAGAAATTAGGCAACAACATAATTTCCTTATAAAATAAGATATATAAAGAGATTTGGGAGATATGGCCAAAATAGAGAAACATTTCAATAAGATCTACACAAAATCAGAAGGATCCATGTGAAATTACAACTACTATGCTTATCTATATCTAACTACCAAACCTGTACATATAACATATCCATATATTCTAACTCTTAGAGTTGCAACAAGAAACAACAACTTCCACAAATGAAATAACATACATAAATAGGTGCACACACACACACACACACACACACACACACACACACACACACACACACACACACACACACACACACACACACACACACACACACACACACACACACACACACACACACACACACACACACACACACACACACACACACACACATGTGTAGAAATATGAATTATTAAAAAGAGTCTTCATATTATCATGGAGAAGGTGGAAAAGATTCCTAAATACTTTGGAACATGTTATGACCAAATCTGGAATGAACTATGAAGATCTGTATCAAAACTATGGTAATCTACAGTTAAATGTTGTAATCCATAGCTAATTAGAAGAATTCATAGCTAAATTATGTAATCCATATTTATATGATAGAATATATAGCTCACTAATAGAATCCATAGCTGACTGATAGAATCCCTAGCTATGCTTCAAATGATTAGTTTTATGTCTTGGAACATCCTTATCTTCATGAGATCTTGACAAAACTCTTATTACATGATATTATTTCCTGTACATATCAAAATATGAATACTAAACATGAAAATGGTCAGAACATCATTTAAATAAAGCTAACATAGACACATGAGTTTATAAATATAAAAGCAACTACTTTATACCTTAGTCTAGCTTTTAATCCTAAGACTACATGTAATGCTCAATCAAATGACATGTCTTAAGGATATGAACTATGGAAATAATGAGTCACAATGTGGAATCATCAATGTTTTTGATGATGTTATTAATAATTTTAAAAATTATCTAAAATCTATTTCCATTATTATCCCTCCTTATAACACTCATCCTACTAAAGGCCCCTAAAAATAAGAACTTACAATCCCTAGGCTTCACCCACAGAACCTAGTCCTGCCTCTTTGGATGTTTGTTTAGAATCCCATGTTTTCTTATATCATAAATGCCCTTCTTATAATATAAATTTACTAAGGGTTTATTTCTTGGAAATTCTATGGACAACCTTGATAATTTTGAGGAACCAATCTAAATTATTAACCCTCTTAAATAAAAAGGTAAAATAAAATCCTCGTAGATCATTTCAATATTATATGATTATAGTCCTTTGGAAAAGAGAATTAACATACATAAGGAAGCCATAAAATTTATTTTCAAGGAAAATTGAAAATTCAAGAATGAAATTTATTATCTGATGCTTCAATTTTATGTAAAAATTTATCAAGTGAATTAGAATATAAATAAGGATGCAAGGTCTTAAACTAAAATTGTGAAGGAATTTAAAAATAAATCAACTCAGATATAAGAAATAATTAATCAAATGGAAAGTGAAAATAAGAAATTATAAAATGACATAGAAAATTTTATCGAAATCAACATGTTTGCCATTAAAAATTGTGTAACAAGCATAAACACTATGAGGGACAACCTCAAAAAAAATGAAAAACATATGGGAACTAGAACCAACAAGAGGACATGAAATAAATAAAAAAGGAATAATATAAATATGAAGGACCTATATATTCTGAAATTGTGGAAGACTACCTCAACTTTATGTCTAAATAATTAGAGGTGGATAAGGATGCTTACAACTTTGGGTTATCTTAGTTTGTTCCTATTTATCTCTTTTATGTTTAATTATTATTTTTGGTTGGTATAATGGTTTTGTTCATGGTGTTTGTGGGATTTTAGTTTTGGCCTATTTGTATTTAATTTACTTAGTTGATAATATTACTTATCATTTCTTATTAACTTTTTAATATTTAGGGACCATTCAAAAACAAATTTTTACCTCTTACAAAAAAGTGTGTTTTTGGTGTTACTAAAGTTAAATATTGGGATTTTTTACTTTAGTAAAGGTATTGGAATGGATCATTTTCATATCAAATAAATTATTAAAAATCCTAGACTAATAGCTATCCATAAAATCCATATTTTTATTGGTAAGATTATTTCATTTATGTCTTTCTTACCTAAATTGGCTTATCAAACTTAATTAATCCATTCACTACTCCAAAAAGGTTTAAAGATTTAGTGGATGACATTTGTAAACATGCATTCGATAACATGAATAAATACTTACTAAAACCTTAAACATTAGGAACATATTTCAATGACTACCCTTTTATCTTGTACATCTTCTGTCTAGCCCCCATTTGAAAATTATTTTCAAAAAAAGATGATCCTGACAAAGAATATGATATCTATTACATTGTCTTCACATTAATTGAATATGAGACCTTATACACTAAAATTGAGCATGAATTTCTTGTCATCTACTATTTTACTAAAAATATTTGAAATTATATGATTTATTAGAAAACTTATGTCATTATCAATTTAGACCATCTCTTATATTTATTTTCTCTTAAATAAGTTTGACCTAAATATTTCAATGTAAAATTTAGTTAGTGTTATATTTATTGATAATTAAATTGTCAATACACCTTTTTCCACTAATAAGAATATTCAAAATACCATTATTAATGAATAAACCATAAGTAATCAATCAAGACATCATCTCAAATATTTTTCCAAGGAAAACATGGTTGATATTTAGGTCTAAGACCTAAAAAACATAAAATTAAACTATATCAATAGAAAGCCATGAAACCAACCAAACAATAAGAAAGAACCAAAGTCATACTTGAATTACATGAGGATACTTTGACACTCCTCTTTGATGGAGCTAATTACCTCCAAGGGCCCATATAAGTATCTTTCCTCTCTAATCCTTTCTAAAATATCATCCCTCTAGTTTTTTAGATTAATTTTAGTTTTACCAACAACATGTTTTAACAAAAGTTTCTAGTTATCCAACATTATCTAATGCTTAGTATGCAGTATCCATTGATTTATAAATATATTATTTAAATTATTTAGTGACTCCCAATTTATATGTAACCAAGGAATTTTTCTATGAAAATGTGAAAACATTAAATAGTATCATGAATTATCTACAAACTTTGTTAATGAATTTTTATCCTTCACCATCAAGGAAACCCCACAAGAGTAAATTACTATCATTCAATAAATTTCCCATTTAGTCTCCTTTTGTCACCCAAATAAATCATTACACAATAATTAATTCCTTATTAACCTATATAAATACTTATGTATTTTAGAACCTAAGGATGATTCTATTATTTGTGATATTGAGCCAGTCACCATTTGAAAAATCCCTTAGTACAAGGATATCGTCTTGTTCCTAAAAAATTAAACATACACTTAATTCTCATGAAAAATAATATAATTCACAATCAAGTCTTCAAGTATGTATTTTAACATAATATAATTTATTATCATAGCTTAAAGGGCACCTTAATCCATTATTTACTTAAAATTAGGTCTATCTTCTTCTAGAGAAATCACATGGGGTAATTATGTAGGTCATCTTAATTCTACAACCTTAATATGACTAAAAATGGGTTATTATTGGCCAACACATGGAAATAAACCATAAAATTTTATAATTGATAAATGTTGTAATTACATGATGATCTCTTTCATTATCCTTTTGGAAAACTTCATACTCTTAAATCTCCATATAATTTATCTATGTGGGTGATATATCTTATCAAAAAAGTACCTCAATCATAATATAGTCATACTTTTATTATCACTACCATAAATAAATTCACCAATTGGTTATAAGCTATTCACCTTTCTAATGTCACTATTTTAACTATTTTTATATTAAGTAATCTAAATAAATTAAAATTATTAAAATTTATTTTATTTAAAATATGGAATGAAAAATAAAAATGTAAATGTGAAATAGAGAATGAAATTATACTTAGTGTATTTAGAAATGAAAAAAAAAGGATAATAAGAGACTTATTTTCTAATTTATTTTTCTCACTATTTATGTAATAGTCCCTATAGATATTATATATATTATCTCTATAGCTTATCAAATTTAGAAACATGAATTTAAAATCTACCTAAACACTACCAAAAAATCTCAAACACTTATATCTATTGATACACTCTAAACTCATTTTAGTCTCTATAGCCTTTGCACATGGATCTTAAACCTATATATGATTTCTATGTATTTTATCTCCCTTCATCATATACATGAATTTTTTATTTTATTATCATTTAATTAAAAACCTAGATTTAATTTTAACACAACCTTATATTTTGAAAATGGGTTATAATTATGGATTATATAACCCCAACCACTCCATACCAAGTGATGGACTGTTGCCTACATTTTAAAAATCCAAAGAGGTCTCAAAATTCACATTGTTCTCCCACCTACTTGTGTGTGTGATCAATCATGATCTATTAGAATATAATTCAATTCTTTGGATTTTGAAACTTGATGCCATGCAAATTTAAATTATATTTTATATTCATACTTGGATATATGGCTACTCTCTTAAGGGTTTTTGGATGTATATTCTTTTTTATCAAGTCTCAAGTTAATGAAATGGATTTATCAACATTTTGTGATTGGTTATTCATTTAAAGAAAAAATGAGGAATACCTTAGACTTGAATTATATTTATAGATGACTATTTTATATTTCCCCATGACTAAATGTGAAATGTGTTTATGCCAAACCAATAGAGAATTTTAAATTTTAAAAGTATTCATTTAACGTTCCTTAACACTATGGGAAATCAAAACTATTAGACTATTTTAAAAATTTTCCAAATAGGGAAAATAATTTATTTATAATTTTTAAATTTTTTAGTTAAGATTATGCAGCATTAGTATAAAAATTAGAGAGATATTTAATATTTATATTGATAAAGCGGGTTGTCTAATACAATAATTGAGAAAAAAGTAGGGAAAAGTGTACACAAGTATAAAATGTATATGCCTAAGTCAACTTATGTTAATACATGTCAAAATTTATGTTTCCAAGTCTATAATACCAAATTCATGTGTATACAAATACCCTCTTTTTAGCTTACTATTGAAAAAGATAGATTAAAAGGATTGAAAAATGGTACCTACTATAATTATGTTTGGTGTTGATAGGTATGATCCAAATATCTAGATTCTTCCATGGAAACTTATAAAGAAATATTTAAATATTAATGTACACTCTTGATATAAAATCTGAAATAATATAGATCATTAAACTATTTGAAATTAAAAAATTAAGGAATGAATACACATGTGAATATGGAAACCAAGCTTCAATTTGAATGCATTTAGGTAATGTAATAAGGTGGTTATGACCAAGGATATGTAACTATTAAATCCATAGTTTGATAATTATAAATGAATAAACATCCCAAATAAGAAAAATAATGTAGAATTTGAGTGACACAAAAACTCAACCACATTACTTAAAATATCATAAAAATTATTCTAACAAAACCCTAAAATAGGTTCATTTACTAAATTTGTAACCTTGAGATAAGTTTTTATATCAATTCTAAATATGAAATCAAATACAACATATATATTTTAGATCCAAATTTCTTAAATAATATCATTTTTCCTCATCATATAAATATAAAAGTGTTTACATGAATAAAAATTATGTCCATATTCTAATCCATCTATACCTCAAAGTGATATATAATGCAATATAATTTATTTTAATTTATTAATATAATATATTTTAATAAGTTATTTAACCTTATATTATGATGGGTACCTAGGGTTAAGGGTTATTAGATAATTTTTTACACAAGTGTGGTGAATTAATATAATGAGCAGGCTAATTAATAGAAAACTCAGATAAATAATATTCTAAATTCATAAAATCAAGATTGTTAAAAATAGTAAATTATAACTATTATAATATATTTCAAATAATATGAAATAAATTATACTTAGATGGTTTATTATGTGCATGTAGGCATACTATAAAATAGGTTGTAAGTGGACTAAAAGATGATCCTGAAACAATCATCCAATTCTTGGAATATTCTTTTTATGGCCTTGGATGCTTACATGAAAAATCGAAAGTTGCATCAATGTATGTGTCTAAACCTACCATAGGTGTCCTATAAATATTACTAATTTGATATGGATATGACTAAATAAAACATTATTTATTTTATATCAATTTAATTATGATGTCTTTAGATCATGTGCATAGGTTATTTCTATTTTTTTTAAATGATCAAACCCTATCTCTTCACCCTTGGAGTGACTATGGAAAAATTGGGTTAGTGAGTTCATGAAGTCATGCTTTCCCAAGGAACCATATACAAATGTCTGATTCCTACATAGGTAATACTTCAAAAAGTACTTCATACTTATGTAGTTATCCCCTACATGGATCATGTGTACACATGGATGCAATATGTGATAATCAAATACATGAAGTGACCTAGATTTTAACTTGGAAAATATGTCTCATGGGTTATTCCTTGAATGATTCATACATGTGAAAATATTGGTATTATTATTGATATATAAATAGGGATAAATAGGGTAGGTTATCTCATTTGAATGCTTGATTGAGTGATTCTTGGTATGTATATTTATGAGTTGCATGTGATTTATAGGTGATTGCTAAGTGAGGAATGAATGAGTGTTGATATTATATATATACTAACTCTTTTTACAAATATATTATATTAAACCACTTAGTTTGAGCTTTAGTATAAGTTTATTTTAAAAATTAGATGATTTTTGGGAACTGGACACTTTATAAGAAAAGTGGACACTTGCAATCAACACATGTGTCTCACAAGGACTCAAGTGTCTAGGAATCTAGAAAATAGGTACAAGTCCAAAACTATCAAAAAAAGATAAGAATCAATTTTAGCTATATTTTCATAGTATAAAAGGCTTGGTCATCAAATATCCAATGAAATTACCTAGATGTTTGTAATAAAATATTATATCACAAAAATAAGAAAAGAACATATAGATCCACAATAATAATTAATAGAAGAGCAGAATGATTGATAAATATAACTAAGTCAATTTGAGGGTGAAACCTTAAAAATAATGTAATGAGATCATAATTCAAAATATGATGATAAAATAAAAACCATTACCTCATATATATTCTACTTAGGCATATTTATTTCATAACTGACCTTAATAATAACATAAAGAAACATGACAATATAATATAAGAGGTATGTAAGCCATAAGTCAGACACACATATCCATAGACATTTCATAATTTAAGGTCATGAAATGTTCCTACCCTTAAAAACAATGTTGTATTCAATTATAAATCAAATACAAATGTTTCTAAAGTAATGTTTCATCCTCACATATTGCGTATTCACAATGTAGATTATTCCATTTGATCAAATACTCCTTAATGTCTCTATTTTATAGTTACTTAGTGTGTATTTGAAGGATATTTTTATAAGATATATAATAACCATACCTTCTTTATATATTTGAATTAAATTAGTTTGAGTATAACACCTGTGTATAATTACCTTCTTCAAGAAAGATACATGGATATTAGATGTATGAGAGTGGACTGGGGGAATTTGAGCTTGTAGGCCACACTACCAATTTTATACAAGATATAATAAGGAACACAATAATTAGGAGAAAAATTATTTTCTTTTTTATATTGTTTCAAATACATCTAATTATATGGATTTAATTTTACAAATACCTAATCACCTATGTCAAAATTCCACTCAATACAATGTTGATTCACTTATTTCTCCATTCAATTTTATGCCATGACTAAATTTTCTTACAAACTAAAGAGTGCCTCATTTTTATGGTGAATGTGTTCCTCAATATCTTGAACCTTTGGATTGACATTCAATTTCAAATTTATTTATGGGTGTGATATCCATACAAGGTCATAAAGGGTGACATTTTAGATGAACCATAGATAAAATTATTATACCACCATTCAACAAGTGGTAGCCAATGAACCCATTTATCCTATTTATTATAAAAAATAATAGATACATTTATAGATATTTTTTTAGTACATATACTTTTTCATTTGATTGAATATTATAAGATGAGCTATGAGACAACTAGGTACCTAAACATGCAAATAATCTAGTCACAAAATTACTAGTAAATATGGGATCTCAATCATTTATAATTATCTTTGGAGTACCATGAAATTTATAAACTTTATTTATAAATGTAGAAGTTGTTTTATGAGAAAAAAATTTATGTGATAAGGAAAATAATGAGCATACTTGGTGAGTGAATCAAAAAATACCATGATAACATTTTTACCTTTAGACTATGGTAACCCAATAATGAAATTCATGAAAACCTCATCCCAACTTTGGCTAGGCATTGATAAAGACTTAGGGTATTAATGCTTTCATATTTGTTCTATTGACATACCATGAATTTAACCACATATTTTTGGAAATCCCCTTTGAGTCATTCCCAAAATAAATATTTCTTGATTTTATATGTTTTCAAAAATCCTGAGTGACCTCATATTAGAGATGCACGGAGTTTATGAAGTATTTTATGTGTGAGGAGATAATTATTATAAATGAATAATGTATATTTAACCATAATGGATTTCCATTCCATGTAAAATTTTAAAATCCCTTATAACCCTACTAAATATTTTGAATCAAATCATGAGTAGAAATATCATTTTCCCATTCTAATCTTGCTTCTTCTTACCAATCTACTTGAAAATGGTAATTGTCCATAACCATGCCTTAATTGGTTCATCCCTATGGGATAATGCATTTTCCACCACATTATCTCTTTTTATTATAGAATATTTAATAACCATATCTCAAAATTTTAGTCACATATTTTTGTTGATCTTTCGAAGAAAATCATTATTACAAAACATATTTGAGGCTATCATGATTAGTCTTTACCTAAAAGTGACGACCCATCAAATAAGCTCACCATTGCTTGACTAATTGAAAAATATGCATTATATCTTTCACATAGATTATATTATGCCTACTATTTCCCTTCGATTGATGACTCTCAAATGTAATTCATATACCTTCTCACATGAATATAATCCACATGCCATAACTTGATGAATCACGCTACATAATAAATGTTTTATAAAAATCAAGAGTAACAAAACCAATGGTGGTGCATAACCATTTTTATCTATTAAAATTTATTAGTAGATGTATCATTCCCATATAAAGAGTCTTTATTCAAAAAATATGTGAGTGGAGATATGATTCTACCATAATTTTTGATAAACTTGTGATAATAACTAGTTATCCCAAAAAATACCCAGATGTTATTGAGGGCCTAGGAAACATGCCACTCCATCATTTATTAGCTAATTTTAGGAATAAATTTCATTCATTCATGTGAAACAATACAACCCATGTATTCCAACTCTTAGATGCCAAAAGAACATTTAGAAGGTTTGGTATAAAGTTGTTGTTCCAAAAATGAGAGTACCTATTTCACATGCTTTAAATGGTCTTCTCAGATTTTGCTAAAAATGAGGATGTCATAAAAAAACAAAAAAAATTTTATCAAAAATGGACTAAAAATAGTATTCATCAATATTTGAAATGTAGGTGATGCATTTTAGGCTAGAATTCATGACCATAAATTTATAATGGCCTTCATGAGTTCTAGAAGATAGTTTAGGTATGTCATCTTCAAAAATTTGATTCTGATGATATCCATAGTAATTATATAACTTGGTAAAATAAAAAACACATACAGTTCATATATTAAATCATCAATTAATATAGTCATAAACTTATATTAAATGGTGTACTTGTTAATCTCTCTATAGTCTAGGCACATCCTCCAAGTGTCATCCTTATTTTACACCATGACCATTAGGGAGGAATATTAATTATGGTTATGTTGGATTATTCATGCCTCCAACATCTCTAGTACCATATTTTCAATTTTACTCTTTTTTCTTAATGATACCTATAAGGTCTAATTTTGGGTGGTTTACTTATAGGAATTTTTTTGATGGCATTATCATGTGTTTAGCTTAGTGTAAATACTTTTGGCATTTCACCAAAAATAATAGATTGGTCATCTAACACCATTTGTAAATAATGATGGGTAAACACCTTGATTTTTATAACCTCTATGGAAAACAAGTGTCCCATAAATCCTTCATCACCTTTTTTGATCATCATCATTATTTGATGGAAACTAACTAGTTATGGAGATTTAGCCCATAATCCACACAACTAAAATGTATTGCCTTCTTAATGTAAGCACATGTATATTTCTCATAAATTTATATCAATAATTCCTAAAGTGGTGAGCCATTACACTCTAATAAAAATGTAAGCCCTACCATGGGAATAACAAACATATGATAATTTAATAGGTGTTCTCCCATAATAAGCTTAATACTATGGCATTTTATGGAATAGTTGACAATACCACCATCTACAATCATGACCTAAAATTATAGATATAGGTAAATAAAATAGTTTAAACAATTAGCCAACTCATTTTTTTATAAAGTTGTGAATACTCCCATAGTCAATCAACATAGTCACCTTTTGTTTCTTGGTGAAACCCACCACCTTAAGAGTTTAAAGAGTATAAATACTTAAAAGTGCATGAAAATAAATAATAGGTTGAGAATCTTTAGATTCATCCTTGAGTTTATCCAAACCTAAAATTGAGGCCTTATCATATTTATTATCCTCATTTTTCCCTAAATTTAAATAAAGTTCTTTTTAGTACAATAATGTCCTTTGCTTCATTTAATATCACTACCAAAACATAAAATCTTTTACACACTTCTCAATTTTCTAAGGTATCAATTTGGTAGGATGAGGAAGTGATGGTGCTAAGAGAGTGCATTTATAGACATTAGTGAAAGGTATTAATTTAATAAACTCTTTTTTTTATGCCATGCATGCCCTTGGGATGACTTCATATACTAAACTAGGACTAAACATGCAAGACTTCAATTAGATTCTATCTTTGAGGCCACCCAAAAATAGGACAAGCATATTTTCCTTAATGATGTCTACTACATATAAGGAAATATTATAAACTTGATGAATATAATCCTTTATAGTCCGTATTTGGTGTAGTTTGGATAGTTGGATGAAATAGTTTTCTAAGACATTATTGTGATAGTATAGCTATAGCTCCTTAGAAAATATAGACCATGAATTTGAGAGACCCTTACTTTTATTTTTAGCACATAACCATTGATACCAAATGAATTTATAAGGTCTTGAGTACAAAGAGTCCATGACCACCTCTTTTAAACATAGATTTTCATGTATATAAATTAATTTTTCAATTTGAGTGATCCATATGAGTAGATCATTACCATCAAATTATGCGAGCCTAATTTAGAAACATCAGCTTCAAACCTAGAATAGTGGTTTGATTTGAATGAAGAGAACCAAACTAGAGTGGTGGAGGGTTATTTTTCAAATATTAAGCTTTGAATATCGATAATTTCCTAGTTATTTGTTTTAATTAATACCATAAGCCATTTAGGTCCTCTCTCACCCCCATGATGTCCCCTTTAACCATGTTGAGATCATATTTATATACCATACCATGTAACTTTGACTAAAATTTTACCTATGACATACATGAATTAGAAGTTATGGATTCCATGTCATCTTTATGAGGATTTTTAGGAGTTTATTTCCCTTTCCCATACTCGTGAGTGTTAGGACCAACCATGTATAAACCCTAATAGGGTTTTGTCCTAAAAAAAGTGTATTATCATATGAGACCATTGTGATACCCTCACTAAAATTAATCCAATGACTGGTAATGTGCATAATGGTGAAAATTTTCAGCCAAAAAGTGTATTGGTAGAATATGCTATTGCAATCATCTCATAGAGATGAATCCAATGACTACTAATTTTCATAAGGTTAAGATTTTATAAACATTTTTTCAAAAAAATTATCAAAAAATCACTTTGATCAATATTATGATGACATAAAAATTAAATTCTTCCTAGATCATAAGTTATGTTTATTCTATCCTTCAGATTATAGGAGTTGCACAAAACTAGATCTAAAGAAAAAACCACCATATAAACTTGCCCAATTTGAAGCTATGATACCAATTGTAGTGAAATTACTTATATGTTTGCACAATAGAATATTATATCACATAAATAAGATAGAATATATATATCCTTAAAAATTATTGATATAATAGTAGATTACTTAATAAATATAAATGGGTCACTTTGAGGGGTCATCCTTCACAATAGTGCAATAAGAGTAGAACTCATAATATGATGATAAAATACTAACCAATACCTCCTATATATACTCTAATTAGTATGGTTATTTCATAGGTTGACCTTAATAATGTTTTAGCATTAATTTACACCCTTGGAGAGTGTTCTTCATGCTTTATCTAAGTAAGATACAAAATGGGAACAACCCCAAGCTATGGGTGTCCTATTGTGGGGTTGAACCACTATGTTATGGGATAGCTCCCTAGGTGTACCAGTTAATATATTAGTAATATAATTATATTACTTGGGAAAGGGTTTATAAAGGGGAAAGGAAGAACTAAAAACATAAATAAAGGAGATATACCATAGAATGATAATCTAACTGCACTAAAACACACACAACTGAAACCAAAAGACCTACCACTCACACAACCCTAACACTATATGAGTTTGCATAAGTAATTATTCAAAATGATTTTATAAATAGGATAGAAAATTTAGGAATGGAATCATTCACATAATACATTATATATTTTATTGATAAACATGACTCAATACCTGTAAAATCAAAGCTATCATACATAAAGGTGAAAGGAGAGGAAAAAAATCAAGGGGAGAATTCCAACCACATGATCCTCATTAAATAAACCATAATAAACAAAAATATGTAAGAATAATAAAAGTTAATAAATATTATTAAATTAAATAGGATGTCTCGTTACAAACTTTAGCAGAGTTTCCCCTTGCCAAAACATGAAGCATGTCTCTCAACATAAAAATAAGAGGTCTTAAATAGGAAAAGAGAGAAGGAGAAGGCTTACAAAAATGCTTTAAAGAAATTTTGAGTGTTAAAAATACTCATACTAATGTAGGAGGATATATGAGGCTCCTATTTCCATGCTTTAACTCCTTAATTAGGCTTTTAGTTTTACCTTTTGCTTCAAAAAGGCTTAACTTTGCACATTAGAAAACTTTATGTTCTAATTTCAAATTGATTTAATGATGTCATTATCCACTCACCTACAAAAAAGGTATTAAATCCTATATAATATCCATATAATGATCAATTTCCATAGAATATTTACCTAAATCTTCTCAACTCTCCCCACTTACATCCCATGTCATACCTGACCATTATCTACTTCTAAAAGCCACCCTTAACCACTAGTGATTAATGAAGATATGATATTTTCCTTGGGAGATCATAAAGTGAAATAATTAAAATTTCATGTTTAAATGGATCATTTTTCATCCTTTTTACACCATTATACCTACAAACGTTTCCTTTAACCTACATTTTCATAATTGAAGACCTCCTAAGAGCTTATACCAACATGAGATCCTTTACCATAAAGCTTATATATAAGCTAGAAGCTTTTTGGATTATCCAAAGAATTGAATATGTATTTTTAATATGTCTTATTATCTATTTTGGGTAATTTCATGGCCACTAATAGACCTACAAATTTTCTCAAGGCTCCATTAATAGAGGCCAAACCTATCATTTTTCTTTAGAGACCCAAAACTCAATTTTATGAGTGATAACAAGCCATGATGGATTGAAGGATCTCATATAAGACCATTGGATGAAAATTCAGGGGTATGATAACCTATATAAACCATTTAAACACCTTATTATTTATAACACCTTTGGGAAGCTTGTAAAAATAGCCAAAAAGAGCCTCAAAATAGCCCATACATATCAAATTCTCTCTATAAATAGACCCATTATATTTTTAGATGAGATATTTCATAAATTCAGATGTATTAAATTTAAAATTAGGACATAATAATTCATTTTAAAAAGATTGGAACCAATCAATCCATTAGATAGGGTTTGGAAGTGTTTTGAGAACTTTTCAATCTTAACGATTATTCATAAAGAATATGACCTATTTCTCTCTCCTAATGAATATAATTAGTATTAAAGGACCATATACACATATTAATATTATCTGATACCCATATATAGACCTTGGAACATTTTAAGAGCATCTAAAGGTACCCCTCGAGCTCCCTAAGAAGGCCTAGTCGAGAAGGCTAGTTTTAGTGCAAAAATGCATCAAGGAGGTAAAGTTGAGTCCTAAGAATTTTTTGAAACATTAGAAAACTTTGTAAATTATTTTTAAGTTCATATTAATGGACTTTACCTTTCCATTAAGTGAAAAACCTCTAGTCACCCCTTAGCTTCTCTCTAGCCCTCTTTATCTTACAAAGTTTTTAGACCTCCTCTGTGTGCCTTGGGGTTTGAAAACTCCCTCTATCTTCTCAGGAATCTTTAGGCGGGTCATAAAATTCCATGAATAATATAATAGGCTCTAAAATTATTAGGATCTCCTTTAAATAGATTGAGAATGTCTATAACCATTTAGGCCTAGTAGGTCTAGGTGTGTCTTTATGCTAAATTGGGCTAAACAGAGCCTCTCTTAGCCTGATCAATGTGATGACATCATGAAAATGGATCTAATGGATACTAATAATCACTTTTAATCTAATAAATATTCCATTTTACCCCTAAAACCTTCACTTTTAGACCTAGTTTTGAGCATGGACTCCATTAATGGAGATATGACAACTTGGTTTTCTTCTCTCTCGATCTCTCTCTATCAATATTGGACCATAACATGGAAATTTTAAGGCATATTAAATTTTTTAAGTAATCCAAACATTTTTCCAACTGCATCATTCACTCAAAACATCCATTTTATTCTTGAAACTCCATATTAGCTCTCTCATGCTTGTAAGAAATAAGAAAACTAGGAAGCAAAAAAAGGCCATATCTTGAGATATATGAGGTCTCAATACCTCATTATTTTTCATTTAGGAAATTTTATAACTATTAAAATTTTTATAGTCATTTTTTACTCCATTAAATCAAATAAAACCTATAAAAACACCAATTTAGGTCTGATGTACACCGTAGTTCGATGTTCTCATCAATAGATAAGCATAGGACTATGAAAACATAGAGGGTAACTAAAATAATTATTTTTAAAAAAATGATATATAGATAAAAAAATTAATCATCACCAACTATTACAAATTTCATAACTTGATTGTACCTTGAGATGCTCCAAAACTCATTTTTCTGCTCCCGAGCACACTCAAAAATTGTGAACTGTGAGACATAGGGAAAAAGAAAAAGGTGTATGTTGAGATTTATGATGTATAAATAAATAAATAATTTATTTTAATATTTAAGTACCCATATAAATTATCTAATCATTATATTTTATAGAGGCACTTTTTTGACTATCTACATTTGCATGCCAAAACCTTGAATTTGACTAACTTGCACTTTTCCTCTTTTTGTTTCTAAAATTTGATAAAGGAAGGTGTATAAAGGGTAAATATGCACCAAAATTTATAAAAACACATTTTTGTATCTAAAATATCAAAAAATGTGAAATTTGTCTCAAAACCAAGCTTTGAGGGCTTAAGATTTAAAATTGATTTTGGCTTTGATGATGGTTCTTAAGTTCTAGGGATGAAATAAGGAAAATGAGAGAGGTTTATGGATATAACCCATTTAAAATACTATAATAAAAAATTTATTTTATAAATCTTTATTAAAGTACTTATTTCACCCCCATGTCTTCTGACACTTTAGGCCTCTCTTAGCTCTCTAGGCCTAGAAAACTAAAAAATGGAGTTTATTTTGTCCTTTACATGTATGAAAAATCTTAGGAAATGTTTTATTAACCTTTTATAAGATAAAATTATGTTACATTTTAGATTTGAGACTTTGAAAAAAAATTATTATATGCAAACCTTGAATTAGCTATGGCACTAAGCTTGAGAAAATGCATGGTTTAGAGTGTCAAAACACAAAATTTATTCCTTGAGGTATAAGTGGAATATTTAATGTCATTATATAATGATGTTAATAATTATTAACCATACACATAACTATTTATTTTCACATTGGTTTCCATTTGACCTAGCACATATTTCTTGATAAGCTTCTTAAGCCTAGAGAGAGCAAAAAAACTTGTTGTAGACCTTAAGGAATGGTCTTTGAGTTTTATGATCCTTCAAAACATCTCATTGTTTGATGTGGTTCTAATCAATCCAATTCATGGATTTGGATACCAAATTATCTTGAAAACCATCTTTATTCACCACTTATGTCCCAAAACACTTTTTTAGGCCTCATACCAAGACACTTGAACTGCTAGTACTCTGCATCATCCTGTCATGGATAGAGAGTGATTGAGAAATAGAGAAAAAGGGGACATTGATGAGTCACTGATGACATAATAATATATCCTTATTTCCTTGTAAAAATCACATACTAACCATATATTTTTATGTTTGACCTACACCTTTGTCTTCTTGGCCTCTAGGCTTGCCAAGGAGTGTTCTTGCACCCTAAATCCAACTTGATGATCTCATTTTGATGGTTTCAGAGGGCATATCCTTAGAAGCCAAATATTTAAGTTAGGAGTGTTTACCTTTGGTTGAAAGATGCCAAAAATGTTTAATAACTAACAACATAGAGAAATGTGACAAGATAATATAAGAGGTATTTGAGCCAGAATTTAACCACACATATCTATAGACACATCATATGCTAAGTGTGTAGTATAAAAACACTGGTCATACTAAGATATAAGTAATTAGGCACAAATAAATAGTGGATGTCAGCCTTTCAGTAGTGGTAAAGTATATAAATGAAAGTTAAATCAATGATAGGTATTTTACAAGTGTACATGATTGAGGTGCTACATAAATTAGATTTTAGTATCTACATCCCCCCTTCAATATAGTGATGAAAATTATAGTTTAAAGGAAATAAATGTGTATGTTGGTGTGAATAACACACCTTTCCTTTATGTGATCCTAAATTGAGTGATTTTTTGGTGAATGACCTACAACAAAGAGAATGCTATAGTATATAATCAACATATGAAATCTGAAATTGAAATACTTTTAAATGCTTGAAAGTAAGAAAAATAATGTTACGAGTACACCTGTGTGTCAATTTAACCTTCTTGCCTTTTATAAATTTGATTTGAAATGGTGCCTCATATGAAGAATTCAATATGATATTAAGACAATTATGAGCCTTCAAGTACACACACACACACATAGATACTTGAAAACACATGCCCCCAACCTCATTGTAAAGGTGAGTCATAACATAACCATTGAGCTTGTTTCATCTCAATCATGCAACCTAAATATGTGCATAATCTGGTGAGTGTGAGTAATTCAATTAACTAAAAATATATATCTAGTGAGTATGGATGATTTAATAAAATCCAAACTATAAGTATGGTAAATAAATTTATTTAATAAAACTTAACTTATAATCTTGGATAGATTTAGATATTTAGTCAACTCAACCTTCTAAAGATGAACCAACTATTGTATTATAGTATATAGATAATGATCCATAACAGTCCATCCTAGGTATAATGATAGTCCATATAGTATTTGAAGTATGTAAATGATTTGATTTCCTTTACAAGACATGTGCACCTCATACATGTCTCAAGATGTAATGTGGATATAATAATAGTACTAATGTATATAATGTTTCCATAAGTGTGTATTTGAATCATATGATTATGAAATATGGTGAATGTAAATTGGTGAAAGTGTGGAGGCAATTTTTATTTAACATTCCCCCACTTAATATAGGAAATATAAGAACTAGTGTCATGTATAAAATATGTTTCCATAACATGTCCCCACTATAATCTAGAGATGCTAAATAATGAATAAGTGTGGAAGTTGTGACTTTTTGACATGCCCCCACTTTAATATATAATTGTGAAAATGCGGAATTCATTCCTCTATGACATGACCCCACTAATATACCATGCATTTCAAGGTGAGGGGATGTAGAATCTAGTAGTTGCCTTACCTCAAAACGATAAGATAATTGTATAAATTGTGTATGGATAACATAAATATAGGAGTAGAAACATGTATAGGTAGATATATAAATGAGGTACATATTATGTGATCATATTAAGTCCTAATATGAATGATATAGATCATTAAAATGTCTAGAGTGTAAAAATACAAGATCAATGAGTAATCAAGCACACACACAAGAACACTCAATAGTAATGAAAAAGGAAATGGTCCACAAGGAAATCATAAAAGGGGCATGTTAAAATGATACACAATCAAATGTACATGACTTAGCTAAATATATAAAATCATATAATGAAATTCAAATGTCCACATATAAAAAATAATGACATACTTAGATGTCCACATACAATAAACAATGGAATATTTAAATGTCCAAATATGCAAGCATGGCATGTGGGCCATAATAAATGGATAATATTAACATTATTAAATAGAAGATACAATATAAGATAATATAAAGCAAGGAACATAATTAAGGAAGTGATCAAATCAAAAATAATGACAAATATAAGTAACTAACATGAGCCTACCATACTAGTTATTAAACATATGTTTTTTTAAGTAAAATTAAGTACATATCATATCAAGTACTTTGTGAAAGGTATAAGAATCAATATAGGCATGTGATATTATTTAATATCAAACATGATAATAGAAAGTGATTATATAATAATATAAATTGGGTGTATCATGATCAAAGTAGATACCCACAATATACTTAGGATGTGAATGGATCAAAGTCCTAACATATGTATGTGCATATAACACCTATCAAGGTATGCATGTATTACCCTAAAATTAATAATGAAACAATTTTATATAATAAATAATGATATGATATCTACTAACATATATCAAATAACATAGTTATAATAAAATAGTACACCTAGAAGCATGTTGATTTTTTTGGTATTTTTTATTAATTGAATATTTTTATATTTTTTGAATATATGTTTTTGGGAAAATTAAAAGTATAGAAAATTATTCCATCTAAGAGATGATCATATAGAATTTATTTGAACACTGGATATGGTATATCAAACTAGTGGTACCATCAAGGAGAATTTAAAGGTGTAATATCTAGCACTGTAGGCTTTATGATGCTCTAAGTATGTGTCATAAGACTTTGTGGACTTAAAGAGGTAATATAAGTATCAAGGGTTTTTGGAACCCATAATTTTTTGTTTTGCAGTTTATTGTAAGTATAAATAATAGGAACATGAATAGTTGTTCTAGGAGAGTTTGAAAATTCATAATCTATCCAATGATCTAAATAAGAGGACCATTATATAGAAGGAGTGGTAAACGAATAACATTTCATGACTAAAATGTGCCATATGTTTCCATGGTACAAGTAGGAAGTGTATCATGTTTTTTTGGTAAGTTAGTATTTGGTATCTTTACTTCAGAGATGTTTTCCTTCATTTTTGGTAATCATGGTTTTCCTAATTTTGCATCATATTTTGTAAAAATGGACTAATATGTATTATAGTAGAACATGATTATTATCCAAGTGTGTCATTACACTAAATAGATAAAACAAAAATATTATATTTAATAGCTTTATTCATGTGTTCCATGCTATATCCCATAGATGTAAATAATTTACAGGTATATATATTGAATTCATAAGTTGGATTAACTTAAATATTTTTCCCTTGATTTCCATATATGCAAGGTCCAATGATTTTATGCTTTGAGGAATGATTTTAATTATTTCATATGAAGGCACACATTTTAAATTATCTTTTTAATGCATTTATTTCACTTTATATAATAGTTATTTTGTATCATGTATTTTTCTTCTTGATTCTTATGTAATAAATCATGTTCCATTTCTGCATTTTCCTTGGATGTAACTCATGTGTATGTTCTTGTTATTTTACATTTAAAAAATGAATATACATATTTGAATGACTTGAATTTGAAATTCCAATATATCTCATTCCTTGTCAATCATTATGATTAGATGTAGAGATAATATAAATGATGCCTTGTGCATGTTTTCCCAATCCATGACTATGATAACCCAATATGTTGTAAATATTATTTTCCAAACCATCTCATTTTAAAATTTGGGTATAATTATTAAGAGATATATTTGTATCCATTTATTGGTTTTATTTTTATTTTTGAATATTTTTCATGCTCTAGGTTTGGCATTTGAAACTATTTTGGAAATAAATTATTCTTTAGTACCCAAAATTATTCTTTTGCACTTATGTTTTAGAAAAGGTACTCATAATGTGAGTGGGTTTCTTGGTCGATGTATCTATAACATTATCACCAATATAATTTTTATTTTATATTTGATTATTTAAATCCAAGCAATAATCTATATGATTCCCATGCATTCTATGATATGCACAATAATATTTTTATTTTATTATAAGATGTAGAGGAGGTATTTTAATCACTTTGTCTCAAAGAATTTATATTAAGATTTCACTTGGAATCTTAATATTGTTTTTTTTTACTTATTAAATCAATTATATATATATATATATATATATATATATATATATATATATATATATATACATATATATATATATATATTATGTTGTAGCTTTTCATTTGGATATTAAACCTTGTTAGGTATAACATATCTAGAGGAAGATACAAACACATGATTAACACTAGCATATTTTGGATTTTTTAGGCATGTAATCTGATGTTCCAATGACGCAATCCATGAATTTAAATAATTATTTTAATTTTATAAATATTCTACTAAATTGATCATAGTGACACTTTGATGTTTGAGGGTTTCATAAACACAACTTATGTTCTTTGGGTTAAACACACATACACAGAACATGTAGGGGTTTATGAAGTTTTTTTTCTTTTCTTTTTAATTTCATTATTTTGGCACTATAAGATCATCCACCTTACTCCTTGAAGAAGTGACAACATAGAGGATCATCCACCCTACTCCTTAAATAAGTGATAACATATACCTAGTTAGAGGGATGGTAGATATCACCCTAATTAGGGTTAGGAGAGTTCTTTTATATCCATTGTAAATGTTTCAAAGAATAATATGATAATAAGAAACAAAGTGTCTACAAATTCTATGGAACAATCAATCATGTAAATGAAATTTATAATTGAATAATTAATGTAATGAAGAAAATTAGAATACCCTAGGGTCAGATAGGGTTTGAATACTTGATGTTTAACCTTAAATTTATAAAAGGGGGTATCTAGGGTTAAGGGGTATTAGATTATATTTTCACACATGGGTTATGAACTAATATAATGAGAAATATAATTAATATAAATTATGTAAATATGGTATTTTAAATTTATACAAACAATATTGATAAAAATATTAAAGTACAACTATTGGAAGATATTTCAATAAATAAGAAACAAATGATACTTAGTTAGTTTACTATGCATATACAGGTCTACTCTAGAACATGATAGAAGTGGACTAGAAGATGTTCCTAAAATAGTAATTAGATTCTAGGAATATTTTTATGTGGCCTCAAACACTTGCATCAAATTTAGAAAGCTGCGTTGATGCCAGTGTCTAACCTTGAGATAAGTGTCTTATATATAATAACAATTGGATCTGGGTGTGATGAACTAAAGCCTTATAAGGTTTTCTTTAATATTTATTATTATGTATTTAAACCACATGCATATTTTATATCTCATTTTAAAATGATAAAAACCTATATCTTAACCCTTGTATTGACTTTAGAATAAATGGGTTAGTGATATCATGGTGTCAAGTTTTCCTAAGGACCCCTCTATCATTAAGCACTACCTGCACAAAATAATTTGAAGAGGACCTCAAAATTATGTAGTTCTACCTTACCAATTAGATTTTATGTGAAAAAGGATGAAATGTGTGATAATTAAAGTATTTAAGTGACATATATTGTAACTTAGTAAATATGGCTCATAGGTTATTCCTTGAATGATTTAAGCCTATGTAAACACTACTCTTATGATTGATATGGAAATAGGGATATATATATGGTAGTTTTATCATTTGAATTCTTTATCAAGGTATTATTACTATATGGTCTTGTGATTTACATGTAGTTGATATTTGAATAATGAATTAAGGTTGATCATGTATATATTAATCCCTTTTATAAATATATCACATTAAAGAACTTAGTATGACCTTTAGGATACATTTTTTTTACAAATTAGATAACTTTTATGTTTGAATCAAGATGAATGATAGGGGTGAATCAGTGTCCTTATAAAATTTAAATTTAAATTAATTATATCTTCTAATCATTCATCAAGAAATATCAACATATGAGCAATATCAACTAGTCTAGTAACACAAAAATGAGAATATACACATAAAATGTATGAACACATCATCTAAGTGGGAAACCCTCATGGGGGATAAAACCCATTTACCATACCTTGGAAAACTAGTCCAATAAATTAATGAATCAAATTCAATTGAGCATCCACTTAACATGGAGCACCAATCCCAATTTGTCAAACATGAACTTGATAGAGTCTTTAGCAAGCACCCACTTGCAAGGAAGCACCAACTCCCTTAGTGACTCAGAATAAACTTAGCCACCTATTAACCTAGAACCCACTCAAACAATTAGAATTATACCTTAAATATTAATACTTATTTCAATATTCAATAAATTATGGTTCTCTTCTTCATCTCTTCACACACTTCTATTCCTTTTAAACTGGCCTCTAGTTTTCTTCACTCAACTAGTCCTTTCTTGACTTGGTTAGGTCATATGAACTTGATATTCATATTAATACATTCTATTAAATATTATTTAAAACCATATTATGGTTCACATTACATCATCCTATTCCTCTTTTTACTCTTTTATTTTCTTGCACACACACTTATCTAGCATACCCAAATAGGCCTAAAACTGTCGTGTTCTTATACTAGTCTCTTGATCTCACACACCTTGGTTAGACATATAAATTTTAACACTTGTATTACCCTTAAAATTGGTATTATATCAATTTAAAAACATTAATCAACCATTACATTAGTTTAATCACAACTTAATATACCAAATTCTCTTTTAGGCCTTAAGGAGACCTAATTTAATTAGGCCTTCATTAGAGCACGTTATACTTTATCTTTATTGGAATGATTCCAAACTAGACATATAGTAAGATAAATTAATATATAAATAAAATATATATTATAAAAATTTAATTTACATTCAAAATTCCCTTTAGGTCTAACCACCACTTGAACCTCTTCTTAAAACACTATTTACAATAGACTTATGCATACACATACAATCTGTCTTGAACAACTAAAGCATAAAAACAATTTTTACAAGTAAACATGGGAAAAATAATACATAATAAATATAAATTACCTTAATTTCATCACCATATTATTAATATTTCATAACTCATGCTATATAGGCTAAAACTCATCTCTACAACATACTCACTTTGAACTTCCAACTAGCCTTAAAACACAATCTTGGAAACTTGAACTTATAACACTTGGAAGAAAAAAAAGGGGATTAAAATGCATGAATATGATATTAAAAAGTAATTATAAAAATATAAACCAAAATTATAATAATATATAATAGAAACTATTGGTCTTGCAAACCAATTTACTAACCTTCTATCACACATTCCTTACTTAGCCAGACAAGCTATATTGGCTTCAATGTTTCAACCTTTTACATTTAATTAAAATATTATCCAAATAATATATAGGTTATTATATTCAAAAAAAGAAACACCATATTTATTAAATAATTCAAATTATGGCAAATATCCTCTAACTCATCACTTCAACTTGCTTACATAGATCTACCAGTTTACCTTCAAACATAGTCATGGTGATAATGGCCTTCAACACCTATGTAGACACTTTCATAATATTTAAATGAATTTGGATGATATTATGAGAAATTTATAATATTATAATATATATATATATATATATATATATATATATATATATATATATATATATATATATATATATAATATGGTGAAATCATAATATTGGTATTGTAGACCAATCTTATGAAATTTCACCTTCACTATCTCATATGCACTAAACATGTCAACTTATGAAGAACATTTTCATCATCTCCTATAACCTCAATTTTTTTATCAAAAATTAAAATGTATTAAATGTATTTTAAAAATTATCCATTTACTTATATTCATCCTTAATCTATGATAACACATCCCTAATCAACTTCTCACTTTTATCTATGTTTCTAACTATTTGTACCACTAGGTCTATTAACAACTAGTCAACTTGTATGACTAGTTTATCACCCATTAGAGATATAAATGTCTCAAAAACCACCACAGAAATATAATACAAGTCTCAATATTTAACCTTCATATATTTTATAACTTTGACTTGGTCAACTCTGACTTCTATAATAAATCTTCTAAAAAAACATTTCTTGTAAGGTCCACTCACTCACCTGACAAACCAATCACACTTTGAGGTTATTGAGAGAGTTGGATACATGATAAAATAAATTAAATATCCAAACCAAACCATTATGATCACTTTATAACAAGATATTTCACATCAAGTCACTATTAGGGTTCTTTTAGGGTTAAACCATCTTCCAGACTTAATGATCATTTATAAATCTTAGCCCCTTATTCTAGAAAAAAATGATTGTAACTTTGAGATAATATCATTAATAATATACCATGAAAAATTTATATCCTTAGGTAAATGATTCATGTTCTAATCAACACTTAAAAAACCTTTTCAGGTATACAACTCTTCATCTTGTGCACTTGAGATAACTTAAGACACTTTTTCTTGCCTTAACCTTAAACTTTTGACCCAAAAATTCATGTAAATGCTTAAAAAAACTTGAATTGCCTTTGTCAATGCTTACCTACTCACCCATGCTTTGGAAAATGATCCTAATAGCTCATTAGGACATGCTCTCTCTCTTTGTTTGTTTAGACATTGACCTTCAAGTCCCATTAGGCCTTGAAACTAACCTTATAACCATTTTACAAGATCCTACCACCTCATTTACATGCCATAAAACCTCCTATAATGCTTAACCACTATTAAACATTCTTTATATGTCTTATCAATATCTTTGATGCCTTACTAGGCCAAGTAGGGTCTAGAGGTGGTCTTGTTGCATACTAGGTTTATAGGTCTTACAATTGTAAGATCACTATGATAATCTCATGAGTGATACAACACCTCATATAACTGATCAAGTAACCTCATACAACCTCTTATGCCTCTATGCATCTATTACACCAAGCCACTATGCTCAATCATTCTTACAACTTTTCATACCATGACTAATCTTAGGTTACTCAAGTACTTGACCATCATTCCTCTTTTAATGTTCTCAAAACATAACTATCATGATATAAAACATATTACCATCCTCAATCACTATCATAACTCTTCTCGCATGCTTGAGACCACTCATCTCTCTTCATGCCATGACAAGGCCATGACAAGACTCTTTAAGCTCTTGATACTTGACATAAGGATCTAATTCTCAATCACTTGTCCTAAAATACCTATATTTAAACACTAATAAAGGATTTTACACCTAACTCTCAATCCCATAAAGTGACAAAAAACATCTAATATACCTAATTTCACTCATTTCACCATGCTACCTGCACATACCTTCTCAAAAGATCTAGAAAAAGGATTTACAAAATACCTTGATGCCTTGACCTATTCCATTCATATAATGACCTTAATAAAACATCAAAAAAGAATATATAAGACACTTGGACATATACCTCTCTCTCATGGAGATCACTACATACCTTCAATGCTTATAAGCTTGTCAAAACACACACTTTTATGCTCATGTAGACATCAACCTCATTCATCATGCATCTTTACCAGATGCATATAGAAATACATGAAATAAAATTCATATCACTAATAAAATTATGCCAATAAACTCCCCTTTTTTCATTGATGTCAAAACACACTACAGTTTGATCAATCTCTTCTCCCCTAAACTAGTTTTTCTCCCCCTTTGGCATTAATGACAAAACATCTTACATAAATAGTTGTTTGATCCTTAGACCTAAAATTCATTAGAATCAGAATGAAATGATTTATCAAATACTCATCTTAGTCTCATAAGTTATTTAATACACCTTATAGGAACTCATTTTCTCCCACTAAATAGATACTACCTCTTAAAGACACTAAATGGCACATAATCTTCAGAAATTATGGTAACCACTCATGGAAACCACTCACAGAATTTTTTTTCATGAATGACCTTAATTATGAAAATTATTTCATGTACCTAATCACTAAAAACTTTAATTTTCCAATTATATCAATTCACTTTTGATATCTACCTTATGAAATATGCTCTTTGATATCAATCTTGATCACAAATTAGAGAAGATAATGTTCAATAATATCACCTTAAAGATATCACTCAAGATATCATTATCCATTCACACACTATGAAAACAATCTCTTCTAATATTATATGAGGTTCATAATCTATATCTGATCCATCTACATCATGACAACCCTTCTTATAATGGTTCACTACTCATTAGGTCTATAAAACACCTAATTCACTATCAGCTATACTTCTATCTTACTTGATCACCTTCACCTCACACAACCAGGGTATATTGATCATATATAATTTTGGTATATGGCCCAAGGGTAATATTAAAATGATTATATCGATCATAATTAATGCATGTGAGCGTAAAACATCTCTAAAAGCAATGCTTGTCTACCAGGCCTATTAGGTTTATCTGTAATCAAAGATATTATTCCAAGGGAAAAATCTATTCCATCCATGATGGAGAAAAGATCACTAATATCATGTAAATATGGAATATTTATATTTTATTCTTGCATCAATATTTATCCTTTATGTCTCTTAAGTCACCATAGCAAATACATCATCATGACACCTTCCTCTCATCATTTTATCAACTAGGTTTGCACTTACATGCTTCACTATGACAGACCTCTATCATAACTTGCATTCTTCATGATATTAAAAATGAGAAAATATAATATGTGCCTTGGTCCTATATGGCATTAAGGTCATATTAATTCACATAGAACACTCAACTATCTCTCACAACTAGCTCAATAGATAGAATCATGAAACATTTTAAAAATCATGTTTCCCCTAACTCCATGTTTACCTCTATCTTTATAACAAAGGAAACCAATCTCTTGAAAAATAATTCATATCTATCAATATCTCCCTTAGATCAAGCATATATTAATAAATGTAACAAATCAATAAAGAAGGAACATACATAACTACACAATCAAACTCCCCCTTTATCTTCACAACTTACTCACCATATGGATCAACAATACACATAGAACATAACACATATCAAGCACCTTGATACCAATAATTACCTCTCAATATTCTGAAAGATCACACTTTCATCTTAGACTCAATAATATTCAACATGTCTCCATACCTTCTTGACATACAAGACCTTTCAAAGATCAACAAGCATCCACCATGTTTTCACTCATAGATGAGTATCTCCATGAAGCCTAATGGAGTCACCCCTTCCATAGGGAATTATAACAACATAAATTTAGTATATTCTTAGATATCCACACCTTTACAAGACTGAGTAATCTTTAACATTCTTCTAGGCTTGACTATTAACTTAGGTTTGACCTTTGACTAGGATTCTACATAATCATTTTGAGTTGGCAAAGAATATCTTGACATTATTTCAAATTTGACTTATGTTGTATAGTAGAAAACAACCCACCTTGATTTATGATTTGATCATGACTCACCTTGTCATCCTTCTTCTTTTTATTTAACTCTACCAGTACCATAATTCTTTGGTATACCATAATTACTATCATGATAAGCACTATCATCATCACAATCCATGTTTGTGATTCTTATGATAACTTTTAGGTTATTAGGCCTATCTCAGTGGACTACTTTTTGATACCAATTATTAGAAGAAAGATGATTGAGGGGGGTAAATTAGTGTATTTATAAACTTTTAATTTCACTCTAGTAGATATTCTAATCATTCATAAAGCAATATAAACTAGTCTATCAATATGAAAATGAGAATATAGACATAAAAAATATGAATACATCATCTAAGTGGGAAACCCTCATGGGGGATAAAACCCACTAACCATAGATTAGAAAACTAGTCTTATAAAGCATTGAATCAAATCCAATTGATCACCCACTCAACTTGGAGCACCAACCCCAATCTATCAAGAACTAACTTAACATAGCTTTAGAAAACACCCACTTACAAGGAATCACCAACTCCTTTAGTGATTCAACATCAACTCAATCACATATTGTCTAAGTACCCACTCAGCCAAGTATACTTATACCTTCCATATTTTTCCTTGTTGAAATATTTAACAAATGATGGTTCTTTTCTTCATCTCTTCACACACTTCTATTCCTTTCAAATTGACCTCTAGCCTTTTTCTCTCAACTAGTCCTCTTCTTGACTTGGTTAAGTCATATGACATTGATTATCATATTTATAAATTCTATTATATATTCATGATACCCATATGATGGTTCATATTACCTCATCATTATGATATTTGTAATATTTTATTCACTTGCACCCATATTTATCTAACATACCTATTGAAGTAGTGGATTGCACCCATGGGCAGGAGGCTGAGCTCCTGCCTTTCTACACACAATAATGGAAACTCCCCTCTCACCTATGGGATCAACAAAGCTGGAGGGGAAAGTCTCTAGATGAGGGCTAGCTCCCTTTGATGTATCTTTTAGGCCCCAATTTCTCCTACTAATAATAAATAAAAATGAAAAAGGGGGGGGGGATGAAAATGGAGAGAGAGATGCTAAAAATAAAACCTAACATAAAAAGGAAAAAAGGTGATACACGAGAAAAGTGTGATCTACTTTGCCCAAACATACACTTTCCATCGAGAACCAACTCCCATACACTTCATTTGACATGAGAAAACCTTCTGCATCAGTGGGTCAGGGGTCTATGGAGATACAGGGAGGAAATAACTAATAAAGGCATTCTGAGACACACTACAACAGCCTATCCACTTCACCTATACTCCTCTAGGGACAATTCTGATAGACCTGTAAAAGGAAACTCAAAAAATGCACCAGACATGATGAAATCATTCTACAAAAAATTAAGAAAAATGACTTAACACAGAATCAAGGCATAGACACATACTAAAGATGCAAAACTCAAAATGGAGGTAAAAATGCTATGTTTCGATTCAAGGTAAAATTTTGGCAGCTTTGCCTTACAATCCCAAGAGATTTTTGGGCAGATTTTTTCCTTAAGGCTGAGAGTCAATCCCTTTCTCCAATGATAATTTTAAAATTTATAGGAAGAGGAAGAAAACTTGGCACCTCTTGGGAAAGATTTTGGTGCTCATTTCTGCAAGTGGCCCATGTGCATTCTAAACCTTGGGAAGAGGAAACCACTATTACTGATGTCATTCTTCTAGAAGAGGACTACTAAAACCATGCTACACAATCACCCAAATTGACTTTGGCATTCAAACATTAATTTAATAACATGGTCATGCCTCTTTTCTCTAAATGGATTCTAGTTTGTCCCTTCATAAATGCCAACTAGAGAAAATAGGCTATGTCGCTCGTCTAGCAATAACTCACCTTCCCTTCACCACTTAGACACTTTGTCTTTTTTGCTCCTTATCTTCTTCCTACTCTTTCAGCCTTCAGGGGTGATCTTCTAGTGGGTCACTACATTCCTTAGGCTATTTCCATGATTTGGCACTTAGACAGTTCAAAACAAATGGCTATTTTATTATTTTAAAATTGACATTCACGTGGTCGTCACCCAACGGCTAGTTCATCTCCTTGAAAATGATGGCTTTCATGATGTCACCATCCTTGGAAAAATGTCATCGAGTCTTTCCTATGGCTTTTTTCTCATGGGTCTTTTGTCTTCCTTGGTTGGGCTCTTCCTTGGTCGGGCTCTTCCTTTGGCCCCTTTCTGTGGCTTTTATGTCTCGAGCTTTTCTGTAGACAATTTTCCCACAGACAAAAGTCCGCGATAATTTGTCCTAGTCACCCGCCAATCCTTTGGGTTCTTCGGTCTGCATCCCCTCCTAAATTCCTTTGGACTTTTTATCTAAAGGAATTTCTTTAGATAAAAAGTTTGAAGGAATTTAGGACTTTGTCTTTACAAAATTTTGAAAGGTCTAAAGTGTTTCCTCATGGCCTCTTTGAAGCACTCCCTACCCTTTGCAAGGGCTTATTAAACCTGGATTGCCCTCCACAAGGGCATTTGAACCTAGAGCTACCCTTTAACTTTGGGACACACCCTTGAACCAAGCTGTTGAACCAACCCATTGAACAAAAATTGGTTCAACAGTTTAATTGGTTTAATAGTTCAATCACTACGCACCAAGATGATTGCACTAATATTTTGAACTTGCTAATGAACCAAGTGATTGAACTAATTCATTAAATTGATTCAATAGTTCAATGTTACATGCTAAGCCTATTAAACCAAGCCCTTGAACCATTCACTTGAACCACTCATTAAACCAGTTCAATGGTTCAACGTTGCATGCTGAGCCATTGAACTAAGTCAATGAACTTACCGATGAACTTAAACATTGAACCAAGTGAAATGAACCAAGGCATTGAACCAATGTGTTGAACCAAGCCAATTGAACCAGTTGAAGCACTGAACTAGCACATTGAACTAGTGCTAAACTAGCTGATTGAACTAAAACCAAAAGAACCAAGTGGTTGAACTTAAAGCTACTTGAACTCGTGCAACCTAAAATTGACTGGCTTTGAATAGCAAGGGAAAAAGGGGACCAATTTTGGCCTGATGGGAAAAAATGGTCAACAAATTGGTGACTCCTAAGGGAAGCATGCCTACTATGCTTAAAGAACAATTGCCTTATAGTCTATTAAGCACGGAGTCAGATGTAGCTTGAACAAAGATCAACAATAGCCCCACAAGATCCAAGAATCAAACATTAATCTTTTTACCCCACACATAAATGGAAACACACAAGGCTAAAAATACTACCTATGCAAACTGCACTTAGGTAAAATAGGAAATACAACTAAAAGCAAACTACTATATACAACTAACCAGAATGTTCACTTCCCTCCTAGGTCAAAGGGAAAATTTCTTAAATCCCCTTCTTGGCAAGAAGACTTATGGTGCTAGGCAAGTAGCTGAATGAAAAAGAGAGTTGGTGACCTACTCCTCTTGCCTATCACCTAGATTGGATGGTATCTGAGTAGATCAGATTCAAACATGCCTCCAACATACATGTATTCTTCTTTTCTTTAGAGGCTTATTGAATGCTGGTCCTTCATGCTAGTGCATTTCACCAAGAAATCAATGGCTACTAGCTCATCACCATAAGCCCTTTGATATGTATAACTCCCTTGCAATGCATCATGGTCCAACCTATTTCCTTCTGCTTCATTACAGGCTCTGTTAGACTCATCCTCTACTCCCTCTTGGCCTTCTTGAAGAAGGGTGACTATTGTGATGTCTGAAATGGACTCACAAAATGATTGCTCATCCCACAGAACATCACCTCTTTGTTTACAGCTTTCTTCTTTAAGGCATTCCTCCAAGAAGACATACCTCTCCTTTTCATCCTTGATGATCAGGGTCTCTAGATGTTCAAAGGTATCCTCTTGATCCTCCTCCAACTCAAGCTCCTTAGCATAGTCATCCTCCTCATTGAAGCAACAAGGAAGTTCATCAAATAAAGGGGGAGAGAGCTCACCATGCTTATGTTCCTCCTTGTATTGTTGGAACATTTGCATATATGCATGCCCTGAGTCTTCTCCATTACTGATGAGGTCTTCACAAGGAGCATTGATGATGATTTCTTCTTTTTTGTCACTCATGATAGCCTCTTGAAGAACTATAGATTGGATCTTTTTCTCCTCACTTTCCTCCTATAGAATAGGTTCCTCTTTGAGAAGGGGTGAAGTGGGAAAACCATGTGGAAGAGGAGGCAATCCTTGAGTTAGAATTGAATGATTCTCCTCCTTCCACTTGGCCAACACTTCATCAATATTAGGTGTGGCCTGATATCTCTCTTGGAAATATGTGGATGGGGTGTGTTTAGACTTAGAATGTGCCATTGGGTCTAAACCATCCATCACACACTAGCTGAGGAATCTCTCCTTAGATTCCAACTCTGTAATTCTCCTGGCTAGATCCTCTTGGAAGAGCCTTTCTTGGAAGTCACCAGCATCACCATGAGTAGGGGCAGCCTCATCTTCTTCAAGGTTTTGAGAAAAACCTTACTTTTCTTCCTTTCTCCCCCATGATTCTACTTTTTCCCCCAGTTCAGGATCTCAAAATTGGAATTTTGCTCCTGTGAACAGGTAGTAACTTTGTTTTCTCCAAGGTCCTGGGGCTCCTCCACAAGGTCTAAAAGTCTGAACTCTCTTTCACAAAGTAGACTCATCCTAGCCTCTAAATCTTCAGTTTGCTTGGTTAGATTATCCTGGAAGAGTCTTTCTTGGAGGTCACTAGCATCATCCTCTTCAAGTCTCTGGGCTGGTTCCTGGCATTCCTTCCTCTAACTCAGAATTTGCACATCATGTCAAAATACTTGGAGAGGTTGAGGAACGCTAAGAAGAGACTATTGATGCACTGGAAGAGTCTCTAGAAGAGGGATGTGTTGGCTCACAGTACTCCCCCTAAAGGAAGATTCACAATCTAAGGAATTTAGAAGGTTCATCTCTATGGGAGGTTGCTTTGATGCCCTTTGATGTTGGAAATCCAGAGACACGGGATTGAGAGCAGATGCATCAAATGAGCTGGAGTGGGTGAGTGCTATCTGATAGAAAGTATTTGGTGTACAAGAGGGGGCTTTCTTCATAATAAGAGGGGGCACATAAGGCTGACTACCTTAAATAAATGGATTTCTCCATTTTTCTACCTCTTCCTCCATGGATTATAAGGCCTAAGCTTGCCTAAACAAACACTCCTCTCTATACATCAACTCCTACTGATATCCGTACCACTCCTCTAGTCTATTAATATCTAGGGCCACTTCCCTTATCATTACAGGGCAATTAGGAGAGCTACTTAAGGGGATTACATAAATATTTAGAGCCTGATCATAGTCATATGAAGGAATACAAGGTCCATGATTTTATGCAAAGGAATTATACATGCAAAAATTGATTTTTGATGGCACTAAGCTGATTAACAAGTTGATTCAACTCAGAGTCACCATTGGTGTTGATGTAAAAGCATCCAAAGGTTGGTTGGTTGAAGAACACACCAAAAATTCTTCAACTCTTTAGACAAAACCTGTCTTAGTTGGTCCCACCAGGCATGCCAAAAACTATTGACGTAGTGGATTACACTCGTGGGGAGGAGACTGAGCTCTTGCCTTTCCACACGCAATCATGGAAACTCCCCTCTCACTTGTGGGACCAGTGAAGATGGAGGGGAGAGTCTCTAGATGAGGGCTAGCTCCCTCTGATGTATCTTTTAAGCCCTGGTTTCTCCTACTACTAACAAATAAAAATGAAAAAAGGGGGGATGAAAAGGGAGAGAGATGCTGAAAATAGCACCTAACCTAAAAAGGGGAAAAGGTGATACACTAGAAAAGTGTGATCTACTCCACCTAAACATACACTTTCCATCGAGAACCAGCTCCCATATGCTTCATCTGACATGAGAAAACCCTCTACATCAGTGGGTCAGGGGTCCATGGAGATACAAGGAGGAAATAACTACTAGAGGCATTCTGAGACACACTGTAGTAGCCTATCCACTTCACCTATACTCCTCTAGGGACACTTCTGACAGACCTATAAAATGAAACTCAAAAAATGCACTAGACATGTTGAAATCATTCTGCAAAAACACTAAGAAAAATGACTTAACACAGAATCAAGGCATAGACACATACTAAAGATGTAAAACTTAGAATGGAGGTAAAAATTCTATGTTTTGATTCAAGGTAAAATTATAGTAACTCTGCCTTACAAGCCCGAGAGATTTTTGGGTAGAGTTTTGTCTTAAGGCTAAGAGTTGATCCCTTTCTCCAATGAGAAGTTTAAGATATATAGGAAGAGGAAGAAAAATTGGTGCCTCTTGGGAAAGATATTGGTGCTCATTTCTGTAAGTGGCCCATGTGCATTCTGAACCTTGGGAAGAGGAAACCACTATTACTGATGTCATTCTTCTAGAAGAGGCCTATTGGAACCATGCTACACAATCACCCAAATTGACTTTGGTGTTCAAACATTAATGTAAGAACATGGTCACACCTCTTTTCTATAAATAGATTTTAGTTTGTCCCCTCATAAATGCCAACTAGAGAAAATAGGCTATGCTTCTCATCTGGTAATAACTCACCTTCCCTTCACCACTTAGACACTTTGTCTTTTCTATTCCTTGTCTTCTTCCTACTCTTTCAACCCTCAGGGGAAATATTCTGGTAGGTCACTCCATTCCTCAAGATGTTTCCATGATTTAGCACTCAGATAATTCAAAACAAATGGCTACTTCACTGTGTTAAAATTGACTTCACGCGGCCATCACCCAATGGCTAGTTCATCTCCTTGAAAATAATGGCTTTCAAGACGTCATCATCCTTGGCAAAATGTCATCAGGTCTTTCTTGTAGCTTTTTTCCCATGGGTTTTTTGTCTTCCTTGGTTGGGATCTTCCTTGGTTGGGCTCTTCCTTCAACCCCTTTCTGTGGCTTTTATGTCTCATGCTTTTCTGCGGACAATTTTCCCACAGACAAAAGTCTGTGAGAATTTATCCTGGTCACCCACCAATCCTTCAAGTTATTTGGTTCGTAGCCCCTCCAAAATTCCTTTATAATTTTTTTTGAAGGAATTCCTTCAAACAAAAAGTCTGAAGGAATTTAGGATTTTGTCTTTATGAAATTTTGAAAGGTCTAAAGTGTTTCCTTGTGACCTCCTTGAAGCGCTCCTTGCCCTCTTCAAGCACTTATTAAACCTGGACTGCCCTCCACAAGGGCATTTGAACCTATTGCTACTCTTCGGCTTTAGGACACACCTTGAACTAAGCCATTGAACCAACCCATTGAACCAAAATTGGTTTAATGGTTCAATCGGTTCAATAGTTCAATCACTACGTGTCGAGCTGATTGAACTAATCTTTTGAACTTGCTGATGAACCAAGTGATTGAACTAATTCATTAAACCAGTTCAACAATTCAACACTATGCACCGAGCCCATTGAACCAAGCTTTTGAACCACTCATTGAACCAGTTCAATGGTTCAATGCTGCACGCCAAGCCTGTTGAACCAAGCCGATGAACTTGCTAATGAACTTAAATGTTGAACCAAGTGAAATGAACCAAGGCATTAAACCAATGCATTGAACCAAGCCAATTGAACCAGCCTAAGTGTTGAACTAGTGCATTAAACTAGTGCTGAACTAGCTGATTGAACCAAATGGTTGAACTTGAAGCCACTTGAACTCGTGCAACCTGAAATTGACTGGCTTCAAATAATAAGGGAAAAAGGGGACTGATTTTGGCCTAAGGGGAAAAAATGGTCAACAATACCCAAATAATCCTAAAACTACCTTATTCTTATATTAGTCTCTTGCTCTCACACAACTTGGTTTTACTATTATAGTATTTTTTACTTTTTCAATGTGATCTAATTAGCTACTAAAAACAAAGTATAAGCATGGTTTTTGAAGATTACCTGAAGATATGGATGGTTGATTTCACATTGTAGATCAAGCTTTGTGGGAAATCCCCTTTGGCTAGGGAGGAATGACCTATAAATCACACTAACTCGTAAAAATATGGATTAAAATGAAGATGAGGGGGTTGCCTAGTTACAAACCAATCCCGAGAAGCAACACACTTTCTCAGATGGATGTCATCCCATTGTTTTCAATTAATAAAGATAATAAAGATAAAAAGATAAATATTACAATATATAAATGGTGTAAAAGATAATTTGACAAAGATTAGATAATTATGGATTATTAAATATAAAAAAAATCAAGTTTTGACAAGTTTTAAAGACTGAAAATCTTATGAAAACAAATTGCAAGAAGATTTTTTGAAATTTTAATAGGGATTGATATCAATCCTGTAAGATTGACATTGATTCAGATGGATCGATGTTGATTTTATGTAAAATTCTAAACTTTAAAAACAAACTATAATAATGACTTTTATTATTGATAAAATAATAAAAACTAAATGTAAAATAGACATAGATAAACACGTAATACTATAGATTTAAAATATGGATAAATTAAAGTGTAATACTAATCTTTATAACTGAAAATCAAACTTGAAAAGATGAGATATGGAACCTTAAAAATCCTTTCATAAGTTCTCCACTAAAATTTCCACAAGATAATAGGGTGTTGATAAATTCCATACACTTGTTGCAATGAAATTTTGGTAGAGTTTCAAAGTCCAAAAGTACAGTCACCATCACTTCTAAGCCACGGAGGTCTATTGTGCATATATAGATCGATGTCAATTCAGGAAAATTGACATCGATCAATGAGGATCAAAATATATTATGGAGGATCAATTTTTATTATCCTAATTTAGTCAAAAGTTGGCCTAGGCTTCTTCAAACCATGTGCCAGAATAAGTGAATGTAACACTAAGTTGTTTACATGGGTTTTTAATGAGGGTAAGTTATTGGAGGGGTTTTTGGGAGGTTAGATAGTTTTTATTTTTATGATTTTTGTCTATTTAAAATATTTTGGGTGGTTAGGGATGGTAAATATTAATTGATATGATTAATTACCATGGGTAAAAAGTATAATTTGACATTTAATTATGGACATTTAGTTTATTATACTTTAAGTTATATTTTATGTATATACTTTGAAGATGTTTGAGAGTTATTTCAGACCTCTAGGATTTAATATGTAGAATATATATTTTTTGAGGTTTCTACCACATTTCATACTTATCATATTTCATGGTTTTAGGATTTTAGACTCAACTTGTTTCAAGGTTTCAAGCAATGGTGTAAATTTCTAGTGTCTACATTTAATTATAGAATCTAAATGGACATACACACTTTACAACATAGATTACCATAAAAATAAGTATTATAATAGGTTATAAAAATTAATAAACCAATACATTATTTTGGCCATAACTTAATAGACCAAAATCTCTTTTAGGCCTTAAGGAAACCTAATTCAATTAGGACTTCATTAGAGCACATTACACTTTGTCTTTAATAGAATTCTTCCAAACTATACATAAAATAGTTTCACCTAATAAATCACTAAAATAGATCTTATAAAACTTAAATTTAGGTTAAAAACACTCTTTAGGTCCAACCACCACTTTAACCTCTTCTCAAGACACTGTTTACAATCGACTTGTGCATACACAAAAAATCTATCTTGAATAACTAAAGAATAAACACAATTTTTCCTAGAAACAATGGAAAAAATAATACATATAGAATATAAATTACCTTAAGGTAATCAAAATATTATTAATATTTCACAACTCATGGTATACAGTCTCAAACTCATCTCTGTAAGATGCTCACTTTGAACTGCCAACTAGCCTTAAAACACAATCTTGGAAACTTGAAATTTTGACACTTGGAAGAACAAAAAAAATAGATTTTAATTCATCAATATTATATTAAAACATAATTATAATATAATAAAACCAAATTATCAAAAGATATAATGTAAACTATTGGTCTTGTAGACCAATTTGATAACCTTCTCTCATATAGTCCTTAGCCTGACAAGTCATTTTGGCTTCAATGTTCCAACATCTTACATTGAATTCCAAGATTATGAAAATAATATTATAGGTTATAATTAATGAAAAAAAATAACACCATGTGTATTAAATACTTAAAATTATGGAAAATAATCTCCAACTCATCACTTCAACTTGCTTACATAGATCTACTAGTTTACCTTCAAAAATAGTCATGATGATAATGACCTTCAACACTTATGTAGACAATTTCACAGTATTAAAATGTATTTGGATGATATTATGATACATTTATACCATTATTATATATATAATATTTTAAAATTAAAATATTTTTCTTACAAACCAATCTTATGAACTTGCACGTTCACTATCTCATCTGCATTAGATAGGTCAGCTTATGAGCAATTTTTTCATCATCTCCAGTGGCCTAAAAAATCTTATCCAACATTAACATGAATTAAAAGTATTTAATAAATTATCCATGAAATTTTATTCAGTCCTAATCCTTGATAACACATCCCTAATCAACTTCTCACTTTTGCCTAGGTTTCTCATTGTTTGCACCATTAGGCCTGTTAGCAACTACTCAACTTGTATGACCGATTTAACACCTATGAGGGATAAAACCAAATAAAAAACCATCATGGACATATAATAAAAGTATCAATATTAAAAATTATGTATACACTACAATTTTGTATGTCATATATGATTTATTGGGAGTCATAAGGCCCTTATTATTATTATATTATCTTAAATATACCTATCCTAAATTCTAACTTATTTACCATTAGGTACTCGATAATTTGTTTTTAAAAATTACCATTTACCTCCCTAACCACCTAAACATAATTTTAACCCATGAAATCCTAAACCTTTACCCAACATAGCCATATATAAAACCATTCCTAACAACCCTATGCATATAATCCTAAAATTACCCACAATTGAAACAAACCAATGCAGATGAAACCAATCCTCTCTTAAAAAGAGTAAATCATCTCCAATTTTCCTATGACCAATGTTGATTCTCTTGATAAATGATGATCTATTTATACATAACCAACCCTTTGGTTTAGGGACCATAAATTTTGAATCTTGAAATGTTGCTTTGATTTTCTCTAGATAATTATGGAGAAACTTAGCACCACTCTACCAAAATTATCCTACACCTAGTCCACATCCATCATCATAAACCAAAAGGATTACTTGCACCTATGGGAAAAATACATTATGCATGAGATTCAGTTCAAGGTAAGTATTAGTTTAGTTATTTAATTTCCTATTAGTATTTTTATTTCCTCTTTCTTATTTCACTCTTATAACACACCAAACATTATTATTTTCCTTTGTCATTATCCTATATCACCCTATAGCTTCTTATTTTAAATTAAGTGTAGTCTAAACATAATTGATGCCAATTCATCTAAATCAATGTCGATTCATTTGAATTAGAACTGATTCTATAGGATTGACATTGATCTACTACACTCTATTATTAAATCCAAGCCTTTTAAATTCTACAACTCTATTTTCAATCATTTTAGATTTAATATTATATCTTTTTAAACATGACATTAATGTGTAGATGATTACCCATAATTATGCACAATGTCATTAATATTATTGATCTTCCCATTGTATTTAAACCCTTTTTCATCTATCAAAGTGATATAGTATTTTAATTAGCACTTTGTTCTATTATTTACTCTCCCTAAGTTTAAGTCACTTCTAACCAACTAGGTTTTATAAAAGAGGATTTGAGTATTATTACAACTTATTGGGATGAATACTTTGCTTACATCGATATTTTAAATGAATATTGATTCATAATCACTTTGTTATCACATCTTATCCCATCTTTATTTTTTATAATTTCATTATTTATTTATCCACTTAATTATGAAAATAGTGAGCTAACATCTACTTAAGGAAGTTCATAACTTCTCAAGACTAGTTCCTAATTAGATAGCACACCTATCTATCTATTAATCTATTTTTTCCAAGTTACCTCTTTGTTTGTAGGTTATTATTTAAAGCCAAAAAGAATTTCCCTCATTCACTGGATTCAAGTGGTGCACAACCATCTTTGTATCTCCATCTATTCTTCATAAATATTTCATTTAATTAAATTTTTAGTAGATAATTAAATTAAAAGTAAAAATTAGAAACTAATATAACATTTTGGCACACCCAGTGGGACCCATAAGGTCTCATTATTGTTATTATAATTCATTGTGAGTTTATTCAATCATTTCCTTCTCTCTTGATTGTTATCTTTATTCAAATTAAAAATCCAATTTTTTTTTAATCTCTTTTTAAAAATTTTAAAAATAATTTCATCCATTCCTCACTTGCTTAAACAATTCACATAGGGTAATTTAGATAGATCAATTTATCATACCAATCACTTCTTTTTACACACATACTAAACCACTTAATATATTCATCAAACATTGACATAAAGAAACTGATTGGGATTTCATCACCTAACAGTAACCTTTATCTAGGCTATCCTACATGGATTTCACCACTAAGGGAAGAACCATTCAATATGTTGATTGATATAAACTCTAGATATCAGGTATATACTAGCAACACACATGACACCCTTATGCTATAGTTTATGAAGTGAGGGGGTAGTCCCCAATATGAAGCCACATATTGATTAAAGTGCAATTATATTTTGAGACTAAATAAACCTAAAACCATCACTAGATTTCCATTTATTAGAAACCTCATTATCCTTTTTCTTTATCACACTTTAAAGTCAATTTCCTTAAAAATTAAAATCTTTCTAGGTATATTTTGTAGCATGTGTGCCTCTTTTCCACTAAAATAAGATAATCAAAAATACTATTGTCTACTTTTTGTTTTCATTTCTTGAAATTTCTTCACTTCTACATGGTTTTTATGTGATAGAAATCAATAAATCAAACCAAATCCCTAGCTTCATCCTCATCCACGAAGAACTCCTTGAGTCCTCCTACCTCCCCTAAGTCTATGGGGGAGGGTATTCCCTAGTTTTATACTTAGGTAGATCCTAAATTTACCACCATATTGGAAAGTAATACAATCACACTTAACCATTACCTTAGTACTCAATTTATCTACATTCCACTTTCCCCTCATACACACTTTTTTAGGAATGATTTTGGTATGCCTCTAGAGGATATGGAAGGGTTTATAATAGTTACAGTATCCTCTCTCAACAATCATCCCTCAATAGGTTCTAATCATAAACTATACAACCTTTAATAAATCTATATTTGGTAACATCTAGTGGTCCATCCCCAACTAGTACCCAAACTCAAAATATCATCACACCTTAACCTATATCTACTTTTAATCTTACCACAAAACCTAAAAACATATTAAATTGAATCTCTGTAACTCTCCCACCCATCGAAACTAGGATAGATTTAAATCCCCTAACTCAACCTTTGTAATAATCCACCATAAGTCAAACTCATCATTAGTATTTCTCATTTACCACCCAATATATATATCCCTCACAATACCTTGGGTCTACTTATATACCCTTGTAATCCCCATGATATGTGGTAGCATCCCAACTAATTATGACCACTTCAATTGGTTACCCTTAACCACAACCATTTTATACTCCATTTCTTATCTATCAACATCTACAATAGAATCTTTTGGGGGTATTCCTTAATATAATACCTACTCGGCATCATGAATGTCTTTATGAATATGATGGATAATATATAAGCCTCTACCTCTAAGAAAAAACATGCTCACTTATGAGCAAATATGCAATGAGACTACTAACCCAACTATCCCCATTAGACCATATCTTTCACAATGGGAGATTCCAAAATTTATGAAGTTTTAAAATAATGAGTATCCTCAGTAACACAATCAAGCATTTAGACACACTTGCTATATTATAACCTATGATGATGCTCTTATTCTTAGAACCTTTCCCATGTCACTAGTTGGACCAACCTTAGACTGGTATAGTTTGATCCCTTAGCATTCCTTATTTTATTTTGGGAAACTATCCCAAATCTTCTTAGAACACTTTTCTATCAACATCACAAGAAATATAACCATCACTAACCTCTATGCCATTAGATAATTCAATGATGAATCTATTACTGATTTCATGTCTAGATGGAGGAGTATTATAAACCAACTCACCTTTTCTCTCCCTTAATGAAAACTATTTGAATTGTTTATGAGATCATGTGCTAAACATATCTCATCAACGTTATAGGTTCAATCCTTCAAAACTTTTGATGAGGCCTTTTTGATGGACTATAAACTATAAATTCAAGCTTTAGAAGAAGGGAAAGTAAAATTATGTAGTAAAAACTTCAAACTTGATCCCTTTAAAAGGACTGATAATAAGAAAACCAAATGCATTGTTAATATTATGGTCTTAAAATCAACACCCCCTCAAACAAAAATCTAATCTAAACCCTCTACCTCTCAAGCATAATCTCAAAAATCATTAACACATTTAATTTTATGAAAGTAAACACCCTTAAGACATTGTTATGACTATATCTTATACAAGCCATTAAATTCATATATCATCAAACTTACTCTAGTTAGACCTCTTGACAACTCTTACCCTAAACCTAGCTAGTTCAAATAAAATGAATTTTGAAACTATCACCATGTAATAGGATATGATGTCAATAGGTGTTGTTATTTTAAGGGTCTAATACAAAACCTTATTAATCAAGGGGAGTTATAATTATATAACCTTAATTCTCCCCCTAATCATTCTATAGACATCTTTAGTTAGATATTCCCTAATCATGTTTTCATGTCTAATTCTATACAAGTTAATTCATGATCTACCTCAGACCATGAGACCCATGTGATCAGCACAATCCATGATATAATTCTATTGAAATAGGTTGGTGGTTCTTATATCCCTGATCTCATCATAGGAAACACCTTTGAACCATCTGAATTAAGTGAAGTTATCCCTAAAACTCACTCAAGCTCTTCAAATGTCATTATTTGGGATCCTCTCAAAGAAACATTATCTATAATTATTTAAGATAATCAACTAAAAACAAAGGAGGAGAGAGATATTAAATAGAATGCTTGTTTAGACATCTAAGAAGACATGCATACCACTCCTCATTTCACTTCAATAACTACATGTAGCATAACTAGTCCCTTTATCTTATTCCCCCCTAAGGAGACTATTATGTTTCCTTAAACAAACCTAAAACCAACCCCCTTCATAACTTGGAAAGTGCTAAATATTAGATAAATCAAGGTGAAAGATATAGGTATTAGAAACAAAACCTTGAGGCATCATGAGGAAAATCCTTAAAACATGACCACATTAGGATTGAAATCACAAAAGAGGATATCTTGGCTATGCCTAATCAAATTTGAAAATCAAAAGTGCCTCTACCACCTATTTGAACTAAAGCATATATATTGGGACCTCATCCTTTGGCAAGACTAAAAGTAACTATTATAGAATCTTATTATAAAGAACATGTACAATCACAAAGGGATCTTCCCTATATGTCCATAACACTTTAAACCCCTATTATCCATAGGGCTTAGGTGTAAAATATTATCTTAAACACAAAGTACCTAATGTAGGGAATGTTCAAACAACTAGTTTGAAGGATCAAAGTTTAGATTCAACTATAATTTCCAAACCAATGCCTAAAAAGATCAAAAAACATAGTAAGGATCCATTGAATGGGTGTCACTCTAAGATCCTCTATCAAATTCTTCAAACCTCCCTTTCACTCTACCACCCATAAAACCTATTAACCCCCATATTTATAGACTAATGTGGTATCAAGAAAAGAATAAATGCACATATCATCAAATAACATGACATGATACTAAAAGTTGTAACACATTAAAATTTGTGCTCTGAAACTTATAATAATATGATCTTTTAATGGAATAATTTTATCATGACTATCCCCATAGTCAAACTACTAAGGTGACATCTACCTTAGGAACTAGTATACTATAAATAGTATCAAAATGAGATTTGAAAGAAGATGAAATCTTTGATAGATCTCAATACCAACCAATCCTAAACCCTTTATATTTGGATGAGTCTAAAAACATGACAAATCTACCTTTGTTCTAGATAGATGAAATTCACATAGCTATGCAATCCTAGACCTAGGGTCATAAGACCAAAAAACATGATAAAAGAGTGACTATTACAAAATATCCTATTCCTATAATTCCCATCCCAAAATTTAAAATTTATATTTTAAGAAAAGCGTAAAATAATAATACTTTAAAATTGATATAAAATCCATCCTAAATTATCTTCATCAGCTCCTGATCAAAATATCTTTATATTAACTTGTCCAAAAATATTTACATCATCATGAGGCTATGATAAAATCTTTAAAAGATACTAATATACAATTTGATGAACCCTAGCCTTTATCATATTTTATAGCATCACTTTAAAAAAGGTCATCTATAACATTCCATGATTCTGAAATATCACCATTACAACCTGATGACTAGGATCTGCCACTATTTATCATTGCCCAAATTAATCAGATCTAAATCAAGTGAGTAATTATTGATAATGGAGAAAATATAAATATTATCTCCTCTCATGTATTTAATAAATCACAATTACCTAAAATTATTGTAGCCCAATCCCTAATTATTTTATGAGCATTCAATGATAATGTAGCTCCTACATTAGGAACAGTTGTACTTCCCATCTAAGTAGGAATACGTACTCTACCTAAGCTATTTTAGGTAATAGAAGGGGGTTTCAATATAACATCATATTAGGTCATCATTGAATATGTTCTATTCATTTCATCCCCTCCACCTTGGACTGATGTATTAAATTCAAACATGAGGGTAAGATCCATAATGTCCCAGTCAATCCCCATCTATTTAAAACTTGTGACCTTACCTTTTTGGCCAAATGACATCTCAATTCCATTAAAAATTATGATCTCATCATCATCCAATGAAACATCATCTAGTATTACAAGCCATGCATCAAACATTACTGACAAGAATTCCATTAATTCCATGTTTCAACAACTATTGATTGGGGAGTATTAGTTATTGATGTTCAACACTCTCCTAAATCCTCAAGAATATGGGAATTCAAAAAAGTAATAGATGTATTATCCTAATCTAAGATATATCATTCCCTTTGGTCCACCTTTCATCTACACTCATTTTATTTATGAGTGATCAATCAACCTTCTTTAGGTCTTGCTAACCAAACCTATGAAAAAACATTCACCTCAAATTTTTTTCCTATATAAACCCCACTTTGTAAAAACATACCTAGACTAGGGACTTAGAAGGGTTTTGGCATAGGACACTTTGAAAAAGGGTCACACAATGTCATGTTAGGAGATTTTAGGAAATCCCATAAAAATCATGACCTCAATTTTAACAAAAATCCGAAAACTACCCTAGAAGTTACTCTTCTACCTATTCTTGAAGAGGACATTTCTTCCTCACCATACAACACCCCTTCTATGAGAGATGAAGTTGTATCCATTCTTCCAAACTTTTCTTTAGTCAATGCCATCACTATATAACCTCTCATCTTCACCATGATGGGGAGGTTAAAACCATTCCTCTTTCCTACCCAAACATGATAGGGAAGTATTTTTCCACCATCCCTATTCTTTAATGCCAAGACAATGAGTTGATCTTCACTCATTTAGGTGTAGATAAATCCTATCTACATAATTATCTTCCATCTTAAACCTCTAGTATATTAAATGAGGATACCATCAACATTAACATAGGTTATAATGATACTCCATGAATTGTTCAAGTCAACAAATCTTTGTATCCTGAGGTGTACTATGATTTCACTATGTTTCTAATAGATCACAGTGATGTATTCACTTGGTCCTATAGTGTCTTGCCTAGTATCAACCATACTATTATCATCTATAACATTGTCGCATTTCGTGATGCCAATAATATAAAGATAAAATTTCTAAATATGCACCCTCATGTTGCACTCTTAGTCAAGGAAGATTTATAACATCTCTTATCCATCAATTTTATCCAACCTATTGATTACCCTTAATGAGTATCTAATATTGTCCTTGCCATAAAGCCCACATGAGGACTATGCCTTTGTACTAATTTTCATGACCTTAATCTCACTTATCCTAAATATGATTTCCCTCTCCATAATATTGACCAATTAGTGGACTTAATAGTTAGTCATGAAATGTTGTCAATTATGGATGGTTTCTCTAGATATAATCATATCCTTATCACACTAGAAGATCAACATAAGACTTCATTTATTATTCCCTACGGGACCTTTTATTACTAGGTTATGCCATTTAGCCTAAATAATGATGGGGCCACCTATCAAAGGGACATGACTTATATCTTCCATAATATAATCAATAAAATAATTTACTATTATGTGGATGATCTCCTTGATAGGTTAAAACTATGAAAAGACCATCTTTCAATGCTTAAAATAATCTTTGCTCACCTAATCTAGTTCCATGTCCATCTCAATTATAAGAAATGTAGTTTTAGGGTTTTGATGGGTAATATTTTAGGATTTATCATTTATATTTGAGGAATATAATTTGAACCCAATAAGATCAAATCCATTATATAAATGCCTCCCCCATCTAATCTTAAGCAACTATGTAGTTTACAAGGAAAATTATAGTTTGTTTATCATTTTATCTCCTAGCTATCTAATTGATGTCTGTAATTCCATCACCTTTTAAGGAAGGATACCTTATTTAATTATAAATTTAGTACTTATGAGGCTTTCAATTCTCTAAAAGGCTATCTTCTTTCACCACTAGTTATCATTCCACCTAAATAATGGTAACCTTTCTTCTTGTATATTTTAGCTACAGGCCATGCACTAGGAGCCATGCTTACCCATTGTGATGAGAAATATAAAGAATAGATAGTTTATTAGATGAGTCTCATGCTCATTGAATATGAGATTCACTATTCACTCATAGAAAGTTATGCCTGGCTCTATTATTTATAGCCTCTAATATTTTTTATTATCTACTCAATCATAAAACTTATGTGATCATGGACATAGATCCCTTGATGTTTATGCATTCAAATACTTATCATAATTAGAAAAAGGATAGAATTATCATGATTTTGGTGGAGTTTTATCTTGAGTTTATCCACCAAAAAATAGTTAAAGGTCAAATCATTTTTGATCATCTTACTGAGGCATCTCTTACTGATAATCAACCAATTAATTGTGAATTATTAGATGAATCTATAGCCTCCATATCTCAAGTATATCTACAATATCAAATGACTCTATTATTTGATGGATCCAAGTGAAAATGTGGTGGGGGATTTGGAATTATCTTAATCCCTCCTGGGGGGACAACTATAACTTTATCTTTTAATCTTTATTTTGACTATACCAATAATATCGAAGAGTATGAGGCTTTGATCATAGGTCTATAAACCAGTTTAGCTTTAGGTATTAAATAACTTAATATCTATAGTGATTCCTAACTTGTGGTTAATCAGATAAGGGGCATATATAAATGTAAAAATGATACCCTTCACAAGTATAAGACCTTAGTTTTTCAATTACTAGATACTTTTGAGCAATATGATATCCAAGCCACTCCATCAAAAAATAAGTTTGTTGATATCATCACTTATTTGGACTCATTTATCTCATATTTGTCTCAAGAGTCTAAGCTACTTGTCCTCATCTAAAAGCTTAATCAACCTTATTTTACCAAAACTAATCTTCCCTCCATCCATAATATAAATTAAAACCCATTAGATCTTTGGCACATGCAGATATTTGATTATTTATCAAGGAGGATTATTCCTCCAAATTTATCTAGAAATTTCAAGTGATATTTCCATAATCATATCACAGATTTTATCATACTATGGGGTGTTCTCTATAAGCATGGTTTTGATGGTATCCTTCTTCATTATCTCTAGAATCATGAAGCTACCCTCTCTATCAAATAAAATCATGATGGGTAATGTGGTGGACATTTTAGTGTTTGTACCATCGCTAAGAGAATCTTATGATTGGGCTATTATTAGCCCAATTTAATTCAAGATTGTTATGAGTAAATTAAGAAATTTATAAAATTCCAATAGAATTCCAACCTATCACATGTTATTAGTCATGCATTATATGTAACATAATAATTTTTCCCATTTTCCCATTGGGGTATTGATCTTATAGGTCAAATCAATCCTAAATCTTCTCAATGTCATAGATTTATCATTATCACCTTTGAATATTTCACTAAGTGGGTGAAGGCTATTCATCTTATATCAAAAAAATTAGACAAAATTATGGAATTATTTAATCAACATATTATTTATCATTTTGGTGTTATTTATAATATCATCACAGATAATGGAAAATCTTCTAAAAAAAAGGTATAAGAGCTCTGTAAGTTTTTTAACATTAAGCTAAGCTTCTCCTTGCCTTACTATCCTTGTATTAATGGATAGATTGAAGCATCCAATAAAACTCTTGTTAAAATACTAAGTAAATTTGTTAATGAATTAGGAAAGAATTAACATCTTTATGTTCTTTTTTCCTTTTAGGCTTATCAAACTAGTATTCAAACCCCTATGGGTGTTACTCCTTTTTATATAGTTTATGACACTAAAGTTTTACTTCCTCTTGATGTTTAGATTCCTTCCCTTTGCATATTCCTTAAAGAAATCATTTTTTAGGATGAATTCCATCAATAATGATTAGCCCAACTTGATTTCTTAGATGAGCATCGATTGGATGCCCTTGCCCATCTTCATGTATATCAATAATGAATAAGGCACACTTATAATAAACATCTAAAATAACATGAATTTAATATTGGTGACCTTGTTTTAAAATAAAATCAACATGCCACTAATATGAAAAAGAGAAAATGAGAAAAAGTTTCTCTAAATTTTTCTTGGACCATATATTATCACCCATAAATATGGTTTTAGGGCATATCTTATGGCCTCTCTTGATGGAAAATCAGAATGAGAACCTCTTAATGCATTGCATTTTCATCCTTTCCACTATTAATAATTCTTAATCATCTTGGTCAACTTGGTTTCTTTTATTTTTGGTTTTATTAGGATAAAACCATATCCATCTCATTCTTATACCAAATAATGATATATAGAGGCATGTGGTTATCCAATATCATTTTCTATTATAACCTTAAATTGAAAACCCTAGCTCTATTCATAGCATGCTCTAATTGGAAAAGATCCACCTATAATGGAAAGGAGCTCCAAATCATTATTTCTTGAAACTCCTCCTTATCACATTAATAATTCATTTTGGGAATATGAGTATCATCTTGTGAAATAAAGTTTTGGGAAACTATTATACAATGCCTTAAGCCAATCCATAAAGAAATAATAATGCTAGGATAAAAAACTAAGCAAAGAAAAGCAATATAAAATAGATAAAAAAAATAGAATGATCCCTTGAAGGATAGTTGTAAAGTCTATACATACATACATACATACATACATACATATATATATATATATATATATATATATATATATATATATATATATATATATATTATAGATTACTCCCTCAAATGATAGTTTCTTCAGAAAGAATCACTCAAAATATAAACCACTCCCTTGAAGGATGGATATCATGCATGAAATATCCTAAGAAATCTTCCTGCACTGATCAAAATATAGACCATCCCTTGAAGGATGGATATCATGCATGAAATATCATAAGAAATCTGCATGCATTGATCATATTTATTTAAATTAGTATAATTCTTGCATTGATCAATCTACATGCATTGGCACGAAAGGATCCTAGGGTTAAGCTTAGTTTTGGGTATACAAGGTGAAAGCATCTTCTTCTTAAAAATACACTTTTTATAAAAATATTAAATTAAATCCCTAGAAAATTCCATCTCAAACCAAAATATCATGAACTTAGTTAGCCTAAGGTTGTTAAAGTATCTATTCATAGTAAATTAAGGATGCACATGCATTCATTTCAAGAGGTTTTATTGGGTTATGGTATGATCCAATAACAAGCAATAAAACCTTTATTTCTCTTTATCATAAGTAAATAAAAAATGTGCCAATTAATTATCTAAACATAATCTTACCACATATATCCTAATCAAAGTATAAGAACATTGTAATCAAGCAATCTAAAATCCATAATATATTCACATAACATAAATCCATATTCTGTAATTTAATATAATTGATAATCTAATCCACATACATAATAACATAATCACGATACATAAACATTTTAATGTAAATCCATAACATTTAAAATCCATCACTCCATAGATCTATAATCTAATCAAACCCATAATCACATAACATAAATCTGGAATCCATAATGTAATATAATTGATAATCTAATCCACATACATAGTAACATAATTATGATACATAAACATTTTAATGTAAATACATAAAATTTAAAAAACCATAATAAATCTATCATATCATCTAAATAACTAATCACATAAATATAAAACATCTTAAGAGTAACTTTGTGATCCATAACATTTCAAATCCATAATCTAATAAAATCCATATAATACAAAATATAAACATCATAGATCATAATAAAAATCATGTTTCTATATATATAAATGTTCAAGTGTACATCATAAAATTAAATATACAAAGTGTGTGGTTCTTTAGCTAGTATAATAGATATAAAAATGAGCTACTTTGTAAACTAGAGATGGCTTAGATGGATGCTCCCATTACCTCCACCATCACCTCAAATCCCATCCCCTCTCCCATCCTCTCCCTAATCTCCTCTTCTATCTCTAATCTAGTATATCCCATGGGATACACTCACTATACTGAGTAAACATGTGTATGTCCATCTAGAAGATCTATCTTATGTGTCCAAATGGGTGGCATACTATAAAATCTTTAGATGTAACTCTAGTAAAATCTTCTCATAATATTTCATCTTGATTTCTAACTCCTAGTACCTATCTAAACTCATAGTACATGTCTACCCTATTCTCAACCCAACCATCCCTATAACTATCTTCCCTGAGGAGCCTTCATCCCCTCATTGCAAGCTATCACTCTATGCATGGTATCAGTCCCAAGCATTAATTTATAGATCATGACTCAGTCATAGGTTGTCATACTCCACTTACAAAGCATATAATCTAGTATAAAGACTATCTCACTCCATCTATGTGGTAGTGAGCACCCCTACACCATGGTCACCTATCCCTATAATGCAATACACTAGGATCACAATGTGTTTCCCTCAGTAATAATATTTTTAATATTTATCTCCTTCTCTTCTCCTCTATCTTATCCCCTTTCTCCCTCATCTCTCATCTCCTCCTCTTCCCTTCTCCTCTACATTCCACATCTCCTCATTTTCTCCTTCCTATTGTAGTTGCACCACCCTCTCCTATTTGGCATCTATCTACCCTACCCACCACACTAAGAATGATGGAGTATACCTAACATCATAGACATCTTCCCCTACTACCTCATCCTTAGCTCTTTATCTAATATATCTAATATTTGGATTTAGGATTATAAACTCTATATTGTTATATCTATAAAATCATGGGGCCCATGGTATATCCTATATCAAATCAATCTATCTCCTCACCCTCCCAAAATGGAAAAAATCCATGTAGTCTATCCTCCTCCTTGAAATCCACCTTTCCCTTTAAATGTCTACCATCTCAGCCTCTATCCCAAGCCATTTAAGAAATTTGATGTAAGGCCACCAAATGACATCCCCATCCTATAACCCCTTAAGGACTCCTTGATAGTATGCTAGGTCTTAGGTCACACCATATATATAAGCTCATACCAAATGTTCCATCCATCAAAGGAATGAAACACTATAGTCAGTCTCATACCAGTGTATCCATGGAGTATCAATAGGTTACACCAACTTGATATGCTCATATGCCTAAGACTAAAAAATAATTATCACATCTAACATGTATCTCCTATAGATCCTCCACCCATATATCTCTCTATATATAAGCACTAGTAATTATAGGGCCTAGGTAAATACTATCTGATGCTCTAACATGTCTACAAAAACACTTATAAGGCTCCATGGAACCTACCTCCTCTTGAGTTTATGAGAGGATATCATGAAATGGATAACATCATCATCATCAATACTCCCCTCCCCTCTATATTTGTCTCATATAATGGCTCAAATAAAAACTCTATTTTTTTGAATGTAATGTCTATATCATACACACCATACATTCATGTCAATGTTGCTATGTGAACTCACTCATCCATAGGTACAATAATGGCTCGCTATAATGGAAGTCATAATATCCTATATATATCCTCCTTGATGATCATCATCTCCCATGTAGGTAACCAAAATTCCCCAATGATCACATCTTATTGCTCTATCAATGAAACCAATAGGCTCGTGTCTCTATAAATATGGTAGTAGAAGTGCATTCCTCTTAAGCCCATAGCCTCCATGTGTACCCAATCATCATCACTCAGTTGATCATGTAATCACTCCAATATAGGTGGTACTTGATCTTACATATAAAATAGTGTTCATGCCTATTAATAAAATTATCTTAAAGCCTTTAATTTTCTAAACCTATACTTAGTTTAACCCTAGACACTCTAACCTTATTTTTCATATTTTTTAATGAATTGATGCCAATTCATTATTGATCGGTGATGTTTGTGTTGAATAAATGATGTTCCCCTTGAATCATCATTGATTCATGTAAATGGATGCTAATTTTGGGTCACCATACTACCTTATTATTGTACATATTATCATAATCCAAAAAACACAAAAATGCAAAAATGCAAAAATGCAAAAAAAAAAAAAAAAAGAAAAAACTTAAAAATAATAAGGCCTACCTCATCCTAAGACCATCACCATCATCTTTGACTGTTATTTCTTGCCTCCATTTCACCTCAAATCATAATCATTGTCTAATTTTTACTCTTATCTCACCATGTATCAATAGCAAATGATCTCTCTCTATGTCATATTTTATTATATACCCTACTTTGGATCGACACTGATTTATTTTAGATCAGTATCAATTTAGTGGATCATCATTGATTTTATCATAATAGGCTTCAATCTACCTATTTTCCACTGCTTGTAGTTTTTTATGCATCTAGTCCTACTCTATAGCCTCATATGGTTATCTTACCGCACATATCCTATTATTTATCCTATTACATTTTAGGTTTGTGGATATAAACCCAATGTTGGTCCAACAACCTATGTAAGTCATGCATTTTTTTGGGCATCTCCCCTCTATGGGTCTTGAGAGTGCATTTCCTCTTGAGAATAATTATTTATAGGTAGTAAACATAATGTATGGCACACTAAATGATTTTATTAGCCAAACACTATCACTTATCCTCTTGATTAGAATTTATTTAAGCCTACTTGTTCATAATTGTGGCATTGTATTACAAGATTTGTCTTGGGGAATATTTTCCTTATTATCTCATACCCTATAAGTGTAAAAAATATAATTCATGTTATGCATCTGCACTCTTAGCTCTCATTTGTTATCTATCCATCCCATCCATTAGTCCATTTTTCAAACCCATCACCTACTCCTCATCTTACTATGGGTCCTAGTTTGAGGGGGGATACCTCTTCACATAAACTTAATGCATTGGACCTATTTTAGTTTTTGTCTCATGGCATGTATTACATATTCCTCCATAAAAAGGGACAAATGTAGATATTACAATTTTGTATGTCATAAAAAATTTATTAGGTGTTATAAGGCCCTTATTATTATATTACCTTAAATATCCCTATCCTAAAGTATAACTTATTTACCATTAGGTAATTGGTAATTTGTTTTTACAAATTACCATTTTACCTCCCTAACCACCTAAATCTAATTATAACCCATGAAATCCTAACCATTTAACCAACCTACCCATGTATAAACATATTAATAATAACCGTATGCATATAATCCTAAAATTTCCTATAGTTGGAACAAACCAATCCCCTACTAAAATTGTGAATCATTGTTGATTCTCCCAATCAGTGATGATCTATTTATACACAACGAACCCTTTGGTTTAGGGACCATGAATTCTGAATCTCAAAATTTTGCTTGTATTTTTTTAGTAGAATTAAGGAGAACCTTATCACTACTCTATATAAATTATGCTACACCTATCCATATCTGACATCACAAACTAGAAGGATCCCTTACACCTATGGGAAGAATACATTTTTCATGCAATTTGGTTCAAGGTAAGTACTGTTCTAGTTATTTTATTTTCTATTAGTATTTTTATTAATTCCTTCTTATTATACTCTTAGAACATAGTAGACATCCTTGTTTTCCTTTGTCATTATCCTTTGTTACCTTTTATCTTCCTATTTTTAATTAAGTGCAATCTAAAATGAATCGATGTTGATTCATTGAAATCAACATTGATTTTACAAGATCAACATTGATCCAATACTCTCTATTTTTAAACCCAAGACTTTTAATCCTATAACTTTATCTTCAATCTTTTATAATTTAATCCTCTATATTTTTAAACATGACATGAATGTGTAGATGATTATGCTTAGAATTACACATGACATCATTAATATTACTAATCTACCCATTGTATCTCAACCCTTTTCACTGACCAGAGTGATATAGCCTTCAAGTTATCACTTTGTGATATTGTTTACTTTCCCTCATTTAAAGCCACTCTGACCAACTAGATATCATGTAAGAGGATGTTAATGCTATTAAAACTTATTAGGTTGAATATTTTGCTTACATTGATAGTTTAAATGAATATTAATTCATAATCACTTTGTTATCACATCTTATTGCATATTTATCTTTTGTAATTTTAGTATTGTTGCACTAGAGAAATTAGGCCCTTTTCAATAAAAACACTTAAGTCCAAACTAGGTTGAGTACCAATGTTCAAGTCATTATCCCTAGTTCTATCCCCATGTTTTCCTTTAGAAAGTCAAGTTCATGTTTATAATTTTCCAAGTCTTTTGTCTTGTTCTTGCTAGGTGAAAATGTTCTTTCCCTTAGATATTTTTAAGATTTTTGCATGAACATAATTCCCAATGGAAATATGTCTTCAAGATTTTTGTCTTGGATAAAAAAATCTAAAGACTTATTTTCATCGAACATTTTATCCACTTCAAAAGTTTTAAAATATTTTGGTCTTAAATATTCTCAGATCATTTGCCTTGAACAACTTGTCCTTCAAAATTTTTGCTACAAACAAAGAACCTGGAGGATTTATAGGATCATCTTGCCCTTACAAAAGATTTGAAGGAACTTTTTCCTTTGGGCATTTTGCATTTGCAAGATTCTTGAAGGTTACCATTTAATGGTCATTTGTCCTCTACAAAATCTTTGAAGAATTATTTCCTTCATGACACTTTGCCCTTACAAAATTCCTAAAAGATGTCTACAAAAGGTTTGAAGGGCACTTTCTAAAGATGGACTTTTTCTATAGTTTTGAAGGAATTGCATGGTTAGACTGATGGTTTCATGATGGGGTGATTCACAATGAGAAGATATAAATGTATTTAAGTCTCCTTGCATACATTGATTTTTTGCCTTATGCTCAAAGAAAAAGTGTTTTGGGGCCCCAGATGAAATTTCCAAGTTATACCTTCAACATGTTTTGGTGATTGAGGTGAGGAATTGCCTAATGAGTTTAATGAAAGACACATGGCTATCTTAGAGGGGATACTAACTATTTTTGGGCATTGAAAGGATCTCACACCTTTCCCTATGTCAAAAAGGATGGTGTAAAGGTAAAAATTTAGCTGAGAATCCAAGCAAACTTCTAAGTTAGACACGTGGTAGGTTCTTGGGGCCTTATCAATTTGGAGCCCATTTTTGAATATTTACTCACTTACTTCATGGTAGACAAGGTTGAAAAGGTCCCCAAAGGCCAAAATGCCTAGATTTGTAAAGTTGAATGATGACATGTGGCATTATTACATCCCATGAGGAACGTAAGGCATATTGCATTGTTGTACCAAATGAAACAATAAGTAAAAAAGTGCAAATATCCCTAAAGGCCTAAAAAGGTACTATAATGTAATTTATACTTATATGGGTCCATGTGTTGTAAGGAAAATTTCTTGGCATGAAGGAAGGTTTTTCACCTTCTCTCTCCTTTTTAAAAAAATCTTAAATGACTGAAATAGGGTAGTTGGTAATTAATCATTATGATTCAAAGCATCAATGACAACCCTAATTTAAAATATAAAGGATTATAACTAGAGTTTTTGCCTTCATTTACATTTACCCTTTGAATTTAGAGTTTATATTTGTGCCTTTGATCTATTTGTGTGCCTTAGATGCATGTAGTGTGAAAGAGTGATTATGATTATTTTTTCATGGATTTTTAGCTTCAATTATGTGCAACCCTTTAGATTAACAGTAAGTGTTATTTTAGATCCTTTGTGTTATGTTCTTTGAGAGGGGTTAAAAGGTGTTTTGAGGGTTAATTGAGTTAAGGGTTTGTTCAAATTCAATATATTACACTAGAGAGTTAGGGGAAAATGGTGGCACATTTGACCTCTATAAAGAGAAATATTATCTCCGTCTTGGATGGGATTAAAGATACTAATGTTTAGGGACTATATTTTTTGTCCTTTTTGAATGTATTATATTGGTTAGACCCCCTTTTAGTAGTTTTTAATGTTGTTATAAGTTACATTACTCCTACAACAACATTCCCCTTGGCTACTCCATACCTAGAACTAGTTATTGCATGTGCTCAAGTATATCAACTAGACACTAGGACTGTCATCAATGGTAGTCAGTCAGTTATTTTCCCTTTAAATATTATGGCCCTCAACACTATGTTCAAAATTCCTCCCCATACTAAAATTATTACACTCTCCCTAGTGTAATTCCAAGAGTACATAGAGAAAAATGACAAAGTAATTTAGGACATTACCAACTCCTACTGGCTAGCCAAGAGAAGGCAAAAGATCTCCATAATGTCCAAAAGTTTGAAATTGGTAGAATTTAATTAATTACCCTATTACATAATTTCCATGGACATCAAGATTTATGGGATACCCATCATGGAGAAATTTGAGCCCTGGATGTTCTTAATCTTAATCTACATGTTGAAGAATTAGAAAAAGCTAGACTAGGCCACCATTCTGAGTGATAATTTGCACAAGCAAATGATGTAGCTATAGGATGAAATTATTTAAAAAGAGTCATTCATAGGTACATTTTATATGTACTCTTACTTAATGTACAACCTATTTCATAATAAGACATTCCAGGGGCTCACCAGGAACCCCAATGGGATGAGAATTTATGAGATATGTCAAGAAATCACTATGGATGGCTTCAAGAAGAATTTATATAGGGTTTAAAATTTATTATTCAACACTATTATGAGTGTTTTATTTCCTTTTATATGCCTAAATATAATTTCCAAAGTGGCCAAGGAAATAATTGAGAAGTATAGCACCTCTTATATTCAATTTAGGACATTTACCTACATCAAAATAATTGGTTACTTAGGGTGTCTATGAAAATTACCAAGATACCTAGATGATAAGTTAGCAATGATGGATTTGAGTTGGTAGATGGTGTCCCCACATGAGATGATATCTACAAAGAAGGTGAACAATCCCTTTAAATTTATGGTTCAAATTAGGTAATATTCATGCCCTTCAGTTACTAAAGTAAAGGGATTGAAATAATAAATGGGTCAATATGCGATTGATAAGATGCCACCCAAGCATAACTATGATATCAAATGGTTGGTGAACATAGTGACCAATGCAATTCTATATCAATCACATTATTAATATATCTAGTCTAATAACACCATCGAAGAGGATGTCATAAAATTAGACTATATGAGGCTGACAGTGTAGGAAGTTATTACTTACAATATTGCTCTCATCCCCAAGGACATGGTAGATGATAAGAAGACACTCTATATAATATATAATGAAACTAATATTGAATACTAAGCCATCTCATAGGTAAAATTTAATGTTAAAGAGAATGATTCCATCTTTTGGAGAGCCTTTACAATTATGAAAAGAACCTTCAGGTGGTTGAAGGAACATGGGATTGATATTGGTGCTTATGATACCCCTTCCCTTTAAGATCTTAGACAAGTTTTGGAGCTAAAAGGTTTCCTCCTAGAATACAATGGTTATCCTTTAACTCCACCACTAGAAATTAAGGCCAAGGGGAAGCACAAACTTGGTGATGTTGACTTCACCAAGCTAATTGATGTGGAATCAATAACATCATCACAGTCTAAGGCTAGACTATATTTTTTATAAATAACAAGTCTAGCTAAAAATTGGGACAAGATTATTATTGGGGAGGTTACATTGGCCAGTGTTACCCCCATATCCATTTCGGTAGAGGGAGATCTAATAGTGCCAGCCATTCTAATAGCCATCCCAATATCCAATCTAGCTACTATTTTACCTACTCCACCAGCACAACAACCAATAGTTTCCCCTTCCCCAAGGATATATTCAAAGAAGAGAGGAGGTGAGGACAAAGGAGAGAAACCTAAGAAAAAGAGAATTAAGAGGGATCTATAACCTCTAAGTGGATTTCCTATGAAGAAGGAGGTTATGTTTAAGGACTTGACTTCTAAGGAACTCCCCATGAAGAGGAAAGAGGATTAGTCTACCCAAAAGTTGAGGGATATGAGTGATGATGAATACTTAGATGAAGGTAGACCCATTACCAAGGTGATGAAAAATAAGTGTGCATTCACTCCTCTGTAAGTAAAAACTAGGCAAAGAACTCTAAGGGAAAGACCCTAGACCCTGGTGAACGCCCTGATGATGGGCTTATTTACATAGGAGGGTCCCTTGGTAGTAGAGAGTAAAGGTAATGATGAAAATTTTCTAACCTCAAATAATCCTTTATATTTTTATGATGTCATATAGGTCAGAGTAGAGGTGGCCATGCAAACTCAGACCCTTTAGGAAAAGGAAGTGGTCTCATCAAATACAGATACATTTGTTGATAATGTCATCACCCAACCACCAAGACAAGGTGATCAAGGTGGAGCTAAGGAATTAAATAAATCTGATGAGAGAGTCAAAGTGGAACCAAAGTAAGAAAATCAAGTCACCACTAATTTTGGAGTGGTGGTTGAGAAAGAAGACTTATAGATAGCCCTAGAGGTACCAAAAATGTCCCTTCCCCTCCAAAGGTGTCAATTTTAGCATTATAAGAGAAGGTGAGTACAGAGGAAGGTGGAGGATAAAACCTAAAAATGGGTACACCCACCCATATAGAAACAAATAAGGAATTAGATAACTTGAATAAAGATGTTGAGGAAGGTACTTCTAGAAGTGTTACTTCAATTGAAGTACCAAAAAGTCTCCTTCCTCACATCAAGGTTCATGACCCAAACCAAAATAAAGATCCTATGGCCATGATTGGTGAAGATTTTCCTAAAGGCAACACATATATCACCATAGCCTCATCCATGAATGAGGATCCAACAAATTAAGAAGGTAAAGTGGCTATGCAGCCTTCCATCCAATCAACTAAACAGGGGAGTTCAATTAAAAATTTGCTCAAGGGGTCTCATCAACTTGGGTTAGAGTTTGAAGTTTTTGAGTAGATATATCCAAATCTAGAAATGGAATATGGAGTAAACAAAGGTGGTGAGGATTATGAGAGTGATGAAGAGATTGATAAATTTATGTTGAGCCCACAACCCACTCTTATGGCACTCCCTACATAAAACACTCTAATGACACCACCTTTTACTATCTCTAGGCCAACATCAATGTCCACCACATAAATGGGATTCTAGACTAGAACCCTTATCTAGTTTGAAGAATAATTCAAATAGAAAAGGGACATTATGAGAAAAATTTTGGAGATCGATGTAATGAAGATCACTCGAGCACATAAGGCCAAGCCCCCTAAAAAGGCCAAAACACATTTCAAGACCACCTTATCACCACAGGAGAAAGGAATATATAGATAGCCATCCCTCCACTAGGTACATTAAATAAGGATGATCCATTTGAGAGTTACACTATCTATAGCTAAAATCTAGGGGAGCCATCAGGGAATAAGCTAAAACATAGCTTACAATATTTTGCTAACATAGTGGTCCATAAGATAGATAAAGAAAACCACTATGGAGGAGTTGAAGGCCAAAAACTAGGCTATTATCTAATACTTGAAAAAGTTACTAAGTGAGCCTAAGGCAGTAACTCTAACTATCAATATGGCTCTAAGTTATCTCCATCTCTCATTTGCATATTTTGACTCTAGCTAGATTGATGATTTGAAGACCAGAGGATGAGAAATAGAATAATGGTGAGAAGAATTGGGCACTAGGGTAGAAGTAATAATCCACTCGACATTTAAATTCTTGAACAACATAGTGGATAATAAAAGGGAGTGTGATGCCCAGATGTTTTTCTATGAGGTAGATATCAAGAAGTGGGAAGAAGTCTAGTGGAAGATAGATGAGGTCTATAAAATGGGAATAAACATTTTGATTGAAAAAATGATCATTAATCTAAATGATCACAAAAGGCCCAAGGAATGTCAACTAGAAATCAAGCATCATCTGATGATGCTCAAAGATGGTATCTTTGATCTAAAAGGAAAAGATCAGTCTCTCAATACTTTAGCAAAAGAGATAGATGCCATAATGAAAAAGATGGTAAACCTTGATGGTGTAGATGATTTTCTAGAAGAGGTAGTATGCGATTCCCAAAAAATCCTCATTGATACATTGAAAGAGTCCTTTGACATTGATAAGATAAAATAACTAGTGTCACTTGAGAAATCTTGTGATCATCTCAAAGAACTCATTAGATGAAAGCTAACCATGTTTTAGAGGATTACTATCGAGCTTGAGGAGTATAGAGTCAAATTCAAATACCACGTTGGCCTAGACCAAGGGACTCTCACCCCCATTCTCGAAGAATATACTAAGTACAAGAACAAGTTGGTAAAGGATTCTATTATTTAGATCGACTCTGAGACATAATCAGATATTTTAGTTTCTTTCGAGCTGGTGTAATTTCTCTTTTCTCTTTTATTCTTTTTAATTTTCTCATTTCCCATTAGAAAACTAGTATACATCACCTGATAGTGGTACCTCCCTTTCAAGGTAGTTTTTATGTAATCATGTGCATAATAATGAGACATTTTTTTTGTTATGCAAGAGGACAAAGGTTTGTTTTGTCCCTTGCAATATCATCCTCCATGTGGATGACAAGAAATATTTTACCTTAGTCAAAGATCGAGATCACCATCATTATAGGATCACAAATAATTTGAGGAATCATGTTTGTTATAAGGTATAATAGACTCTAGGCTCATGAAGGAATCTTCTAGTTGGAGAATCTTTAGGAATATGCTAGGCTTAGCTCAATTATATAAGTAAAGGGGGTATATCCCTTAATAGAGGCTAGTTAAATTTTTTGAGTCAAGAGCTATAGCCTTGAAGAGTTCTCACCATTTAATACTTCTAATGCCAAATTGATTTTTGATGTAAAATCATTGGCAAGATTTAAGAGCATAATATATGTCTCCCTTGTCACATGATTTTCTTGCATGGTGTTAATCTATTATATTGTTCAATACACATTGTACTCATTTCCAATTTAATTGATAAATGAAATTTGCTCATGGTTTCCATTCTCTTTCTATTTTTGAAGTATAATGCCATGTTTTACATGCTTAGTTTATTAGTGATCTGATGTATTCATCTTTATGGTGGTCAGTTAAAGTGTATATCTAGATTATAAAATCCTTTCTACTTTAAGATTTTGGAATAGGGTGTTGATAACCTTTTTAAGGGTATTTTTGGGATTAAGGATTCAATTAGAAGGGGTTCTTGAAGGATATAATTTATGCATGATTTTAGTTTCATTTATTTTAGATCTATGGTACATTTGCTAGTAAGGGCAACATAGTAGTTTATTTAAACTTCTTTGTGTTCATCTTCTAACCCTCCACTTTAATTTATATTAATTTATAATTTTGTCCTACCCTATTTTACCCTACATATAACATGTCCTCTGCATATCTTAAATGTTATTTTCCTGTGAGTGCATAAATATTATATACTTAGTACGTGTTTGCATATTGTATATTAAAGATAAACATTGTAATCTCTTATTTAGCCCTCTATTGTTGAAGATTATTTAGAATATAAGTTGAAATCATATCCATATCTATCTTTAGTATCTTGTGTTTGGCCTAGAACATTTTCTCACTTCATGTGACAACCCTTGCTCGGTGGATTGAGCAAGCTTGGTTGTGTTCTAGTCATATTTGTATTCCCTTGTACCAATAATCCCCATGAAAATTAAATTTTAAAATCCCTTCATGTGAGTGAAGCTACCCCTTAGGTCTTCTCACCTTGGTTCAGATAGATCCAAAAGTAATAGGGAACTGACAATACCCTTTGTAGGTGCCTCTTAATCATTTTATACATTTGGTCTAGTCATGATGTCAAACCCTTCACTGAATATAACAACATATTAAGTGAGTTTTCCACCATTGCTTTCCACTCTCTTCAAGGGTGCAAGGTTGAGAAAAAAAGGTGTATAATTGGGAACTAACAAGATCAACATTTTAACTTATTTATATGGTGTATCTCCCTTAAAAGGGAACATATTTTGGTGTCCATATGTTATATCTACTTGCGTTAAGTTTTGAGATAACTTCTTTTTGGATGGTCTACTTTTCATCAAAGGAGCTCTAATGTTTTGGTCCTTTTGCAATTCTTCTAGTGATTCTAGAAGATGAAGCCTTAACTTGTGAATTATTTTTTGGAGAGTTTTTTTTACCCAATTTCTCCTCACTGATAGTCTCTTTTACTATTTCTTCTAATTCATCTTCATTCTATCCATTCTCATCTATATCTGAATCTTATTCCTTACAATCCTCATCATCTAAGTCCTACTCTAGAATTTGAAATTTATTATAAAATAATGGTTTATGTGTTTTGAGTTCTTGATTTTACCCATAAGATTCTTGTTATATAACCTCAAACCTAATCCCTTCATTCTCCCACAATATGTTGGTACCTTCTAAGACTAGTTGTTTCAACTTATTTTAAGTTTTCACTTTCCCTACTTGAAGTGATTCATAATTATCATTTTTTAGGGAAATATTTGACCTTCCTTTTATTTGGGTTGGACTCCCCCTCCTTGGGTTTAACTATGGATCTATGTCTTCTGATTTTATCATGTCTAGACCTTCATTTTTTGCTTATGTTACATGAGTGATCTACCCTATTTTGATCTAAATTATGGTTGAGTTTTCCTTTTTTTCTTTCTTAAAAGAAACCCCCCTTTCTCTACCATGTTATATTATTAGTGTCCAAATGGCACACCTTTACTGAGTGTCCTAGTTTGTGGTATCACACTTTAATGTTAATCTTTCAAACTTGATCCTTTGTGTTCTAATTCCATAAGGCATGTGCAAAACTATCAAGTTAGGTAACTCTTGATTAAAAAATGTGTTTACATAGAATTTGACATGCACCAGTCTAGACCTTGCCTTGGTTGCTAAGTCTAGGGATATTAGATAGCCAAAGGATTTTACAATGCTGGCAAATAGTTCCTCTTCCTAAAATTCTATGGGTAGCCTTGGAAGTCTCACCCAAATGGGCATTTGATTTATGTTTTATTTTTAAATATTGAATATTGGTTCCTATTTTTTGAGGAAGAGCCTAGATTTGACAAAAAACCATGGTCCTCCAGCCAGGATCATAACACTATTTTCCAAGTTGTTGAGTCTAATCATAAAAAATCCATTAACCATTGCTAAAATTTCCATGTGTCCTTTTATATTCCATTTCATTTTTTCCCATAATATGAATGTGTCTATATTGGGTCTCAATCCCATAAATTTACTCATAAAATCTTGATTCATCCTTGAGGAGGCTCATTTTATAAGATCTGGGGTGATTTCTACATGAAGACTCTTCCCATCCTTTATGGTTTTCAAGAGCTCCATAGGATTTGAGTCCTTTTGACCATAGATCCCTTCAATCTTTCACACCAAGAAGAAGAATTTAAAAATGAAATGGGATAAGAGTGTCATATGACTTACCTCTTTCCTATAATACACCTTGTGTCTATGAGTTCCTTGATAAAGCATCGAAACTAGAGCCATCTCTTTCTCCTATCTCCCTTTCTAAATCTATATTTGAAAATTTAAATTCTTGCCCATTTTATGCATCTCCACCATGTTCTTCCCTCTTTCCCATTACTTCTAGAGTTGTAACTTGTAGTCCATATTAGTGCATGCATCTTGTATTCATTTGTGAAACATTGTGAAAGTATTATTCAAAATGTTTAAAATGTGATTAGAGCCTTGTGATGTTGAAGAGACACAAGTTTACTTGTGAATCTTGGTGAAATATTATGCAAAATTTTGGTATATGACAATATTAATATATGGATCAATGCACAATAAATATTTCACACATCTTTTAGTTGTGAAGTGTTGTAACTGAACTTGCAAGGTTGTGACCTATACATAAATTTCCTTGAGCATAGTTTGATTTGGGTGCATATTTTCTTATGATAATAAGCCGTTACAGTTCCATACCATTTGCATTTAATTCCTTGAATCATGAATTTTTTTCATAAGCTTAGTTAATAATATAATATAAGATGTAAGCTCAAGAATTTTTTTATAAGCTTAGTGGATTTTATGCCCTATGAGGGTTTCCCACATATCTCTTGTGTTCAGATGTTGTATGCTTATGTGGATGCTTGTTTATGTATTAGTTGATGTATGTGTTTGAATGAATGCTTCATGAATGATAAATGAAATTGAATGATTTTTTTAAGGGAATTTATTCACCCCCCTCGTTGGTTATGCTTACAATGATTGGTATCAAATTTATCCCTTTAGAAAAGGAGTGATATCTTCAAGGTGATCCTAGAAGCACAAGATGACTAAGTAACTAAGGAAAGAGAATCAAGAATTGAGATATATGGTTAAGGTTTTCAAGGAGCAAGTTTGTACCTTAAAGAGTGACATGGTCATAATGACAAAAGAAGGTGAGAAGGATATCAAGGATCTTAAAGATTAGTTAGAGGATATAAATGCATGCCTAAAATCAAAATAAGAAAAGGACAAGCAATACAAGATAGATTTGGATTAGCTCTTAGTTAGGGTGAGAAAGAATGAGAAAGTCAAGAAAGATGTAAACATGAAGGGAAACATAAAGAAACCAATTATGTAGCCCAATTCAATAAAGTATGCCAATTATTCTCATTACCATCATTTTTTTGTCATCAATTTGGTCATAGGGAAAGAGATTGTATGAGGAGAAGCAATTGGTCAAAGGGAAATCATAGTCATCATCAAGCAAGATGTATTAGTTAGGTTGTTTGTTATTGTTGTCATAAGTTTGGTCACATTAGAATATTATCTCCAAATGGAGTTAATAGGTCATCAAGATATGAAAAGGGACATAGAGCTCCTATATTGTATGAGAAAGGTCAAACATTGGTATGGAAGCCTAAGACAGTTAAAATTAATCATGTTGTGTCCAAGGTTCAAGATGGTTTGGTTGCCATTATAGAGCATGGGTTAGTTATTGAAGGTTGCCAATAGTTCTTGTTATCTAAATATAGTGACAAGGTAGTCAAAGAAAAAGAAAATGAGGATGAGGTCATTGAGCCAAAGGTACTTATCAAACTTAAATAGACTCCAAGGAAAGATAGTCAACTTCATGAATATAAAGAGGTAAAAAGAAGTGGTTTGGAGATATGGGAATCTATTGAATTTATGGTATTTTAAGATCCCTATGAATTGGGGTGATTGTATTAGACTTCATATAGGTATTATTTAACAAATAGAGGCATGAGAATATAGTTGTGAGAAGATCAAATAGTTGACTGTAGAGTTGTGTTGTTAAGTTCATGAGGAGTCATGATATGGTGTGCAAGAGGTAGTTCCTTAGTCTATTGTTGATGTCATGAGTATGATGGATTAGAGAATGATCATGTGATTTTAGTTCCCTAAAGGTAGCTTGTTGAGAGAGTTTATGTGTTTCATGAGTTCTAATGGAATAACTCAGGTGGTGGAGTGTTAAAAAGGTATGTTACAGTCCTAAAGACAAGTTGAAGATTGTTAAGAGCTTGATTCATATCAATCATGTCAAGGAGATGGATTTTATTTTTTTGAGGTCCTTTGAAGAAGGAATGCATGGTCTTAGGGGGAGCTTTATATTATTTATTGATATTTAGGTCCAAGGTTCAGATAATAGTCTATTGGAAGTGTGATTGCAAGAGATGGGTTACAAATTATATCTATGATGCCTTGATCAAATGAAGTCACACTCATAATAGTGTCTGAATATATCTTAGAGATAATGGGAGCCATTCATACTCCAAGAGTAAATTTGTATGACAAGAAGATCTATAGTAGTCATGAAGAAATCTAAGTCATGGATTGGTTTGCAAGACCAATGTGTTCATCAAGATAGTTTATTGTGAGCCTAATTTGTGTTAAGGTTTAGAATTGGTTTCAAGAGCTTGTTGAAGGTGGTTAACTATGAAATAATGTGATTTTCTTGTATACATAGTGAGATTAGGTTGAAATTTTTGTGTGCTCTTATGAGAGTATCAAGTATAAGAACAAAGGGGGAGATTTCTATATGTTCACAGTGTTCATTTTAGTATTTACAATATCTGAAGATGCATCTAAGTGTATAAAGGCATATGATGATTTATGTAAAAGAGGGGAACATGGTTGGTTACTTATATGAGTTGAGTTCCTATTTGGTTGATCAGAGGAAGATTGATCTTGTTTGGGGAAAAACCATGTTTCAAGTCAAAGGATTAGATGGTAGTATTGTTAGAAATGACCCTTTGTCATTAATGTCAAAGGGGGAGAAAGAATAAATTAAGAGAAACACCAATTTGGGGGAGATCCAGCTTGCAAAGATGAGAATAATCTACTTTTTTAGAGTGTTTACCATCAATGACAAAGGGGGAGATTGTTAAGGTGTGTTCATATTATTGTGATAAAGGCATTAATGTTATCATTGATTTCAAAGGTAATTGAGTGTCATTAATGTCCCATAGGTGATCTTGTGAATATGTATGGTAAGTGATCATGATGCATTAAATCATGGTTTAGTAAGTCCTTAAGTTCTGCATAAGATCTTAACAAAGTGTCATGATATGACAATATTATGAGCAATGTTGCTGTTTATTTATATGAGATATCATCAGAAAGATAATATTGATTATGTTAAAGTGCTTATTGTGATAAGTTAATTTTTGACAAAGTTCATAATAATAAAATCTTTTTGGAAAAGGTGTATTGTGAAGCCTAGTCTTGTCTTGGTGAAGGCATGGCTAGTTCAGTCTTGACAAGAGACCTATATTGTTTGAGAAGTATTGGTCAAAGGATAATTATGGGATATGTTTTGGGGTATATCTTATATGTTTGGAGTTGAGTTATAAGTTACATAAGGTGTCATGAATATCTCAAAGTGGTATGGTGCCTAGTAGGTCTGTTTGATGGACCAATTCTTGAGCATAGATATAGCTTGTAGAGGCATGATGATGATGACATGGATGTGTATGGACTTGAAGTTATGAAATAAAATAATAGAGGATGAGAGTAGAGTCAATCACATGACTCTTAGATTGAGATAAAGGGGTAAGTTCCTCATTGGTGGTCTTCTCATGAACCTTGTATTGAGACCCTAGGTGGCATGATGAGATATCATGATTAGGTTTGAAGGATTGTGATATTATGTGAGCATGGTTTGATGTCTAAAATGTTGTTTCAATTTTTTTGGTGAATTTTGAGGTTTTAAGTTGAAAAAAAAAGTATAAAAAGTGGATTTAAGGTCTCTAGAGTATGCAGAGTAAAGGTTTCTAAGCCTAAGAAACACTTTTTGATGTTTATTGGCACGTGTGACTATTACATGGGAAGCTAATATATTAGGGAGATATGGAACAGAGTCATATAAATTATTTACAATCATTATGAGTTGGTTTTAGGGATAGAGCTTTATGAACAAATGTTATGAATGGAAAATGGTCTAAAACCCTCCTAAAACCCTCATAGTGACCTGATATGGAATATATTGATGTAAATGGATTAGAATGGATCGGATGAAATATTTTTATTATTTAATCATGTATTTGACTCTCCCAAGTACCTCTAGGTGGCATTGGTTTGTTACAAGAGTGAGTGGAAGCTATAATAAGCCCCTTATGTCTCATATTTTTTATGTAATAGGCATGGTTGACTAAGTCAAAGCATGAAAATGATTATAAGATGATGTTTGAGACTTTTATTTTGTTTTCATGTAATTTTATGACCAGGTTATAGGATTTAAATATGCTAAATTGGTCATGGAAGTTGGCCTATCACTAAAAAGTCCTAGTGAAGAAGACAGTGAAAAAACCATGTAGAAGTGAGAATGAGGTTAGGGATGAGTTGTAATGGATTAAGAATGGATAAAATTGAATGGGGTTATTTTTAAATACCTATAACACATGTCCATATTAGTTATATGTTTTTGAGGTCATTTAAAATGTTATTCACAAGATGACCTGTCTAGTGAAGATGAGACAACGAAGATGTAAAGTTGAGAGATTAGTTTGCAAGATCAATATTGTCATTAAAACATGATATATATCTATATTAGAGTTACCTAATGATATCATAATATCATATACATGTATAAATAGTTATTAAAATGGCCCACATAGTTTCTAAAAGACATAATCACCATGACTAGTCCTCAAGATAGAATGGTAGTTCTGCGTATGTAAGATGGAGTGATGAGTTTGAAACGTTATATCATAAGTTAATGTATCTAGTGCACATGTTGATATTTTTTGGGATATATATATATATATATATATTTATATATATATATATATGACCTATAATTGATTTATATAAGGTTTAGAGTTATTTTAATAATTTTACATATAGAATCCAAAATGGCTTGTCTGGTTGAGCAAGAACTGTGAAAGAAAAGGTCAACAAATGGGTCTACAAGACCAATGGTTGACACCAAAACTTGTGATATATCTATTTGAGGATGTTATATAGGTCACATAGGAACTATTAATGTGAATTAATATTTTTAGAAGCCTTCTTATATGAGTTTAAAAAAATATTTATCAGGACTATATTTTTAATAATTATGATGGTTTTTTATTTTTTAGTAAGATTGATGTTCCTGAGTCATTATGACTAGTTTAGAAGTGTTTCAATCATATGATGGTGTTATAAAAATATAATTGTATCATGTTTATAATTTATTATTAATGTGTAAAAAAAATTACCCCAAAACCTTGAGGCATTAGTGAAATCTACCCATCAGGATCATAACATCCCACCATGCTTCCAAAGCCTAGAGTCTGGGATAGATTTATGCCTATACACTAGGATCCCCCAAATGTATGATCCCCAAACAAACATTTCCATGCTATCATAGCCACCCTATATATGATTTAAACTTGGGCGGAGGCTCTAATACCAAATTTAAAAAACAATTACACCAAAAACTTAAGCATTTAGTGAAATATGTGCATCAAGTTCATACCATCATGGGAAGTGTCATCTCAAGTATTGGAGGTCTAAGTATGCATGATTGGCTTCTAAGGTGTTTTGATAGACTTGAGTAAGCTAAGTGAAGAGTTATTCATAAAATATTATATATTTACTAGATATATAAAAATAATGTGTTTATGTCATATATATTTTATGGGATATTATAAATTAATTTAGAGTGTTGGAAAGAGCCTATACTGATGTTTTAGGTCAAATTACTAATGATTAAGTTCTGAGCAAATTAGCAGTTTTGAGTGAGCTTATTGATGAGGTATTATTGAGTATTTGGAGATTGATAAAATATGTATAATTGACTTATTGATGAACCTAAATTCATGAAGTTTCCATAAATATGTGGATTTTTCCTAGAATGGGTTTCTATAGGTTGTTTGAGCTTCATCTTTGAAGATAGTATTTTTGGGGTAATTAGGCCTAATAGGTCTTTAAGGCCTAATGGTGTTTTTAAGGTGTGAGATTAGGATTTTTGACATATTGAGAATGGATAATTATAGTTTAGGTTTCTAGATAAGTGTTTGAAAGGGTTAATTTTTTTAGTGAGGGCCATCTAGGCCATAGAGGTTCAATTTGTTCTATGGAAAAGATAGACCTAATTGTAATTAGGTCTCTAGTAGGCCTAAAAGAAGAATGAGGTCTAAATGTGTTTGGAAAAACTAAAAATGATCTCAATATGATTGAGTCCTATGTGTAACATGTTTTTATTTATCTTTTGGGATTGATATATATTTATAAAATAATTTAGACAACCAAGAGAGTATGTGAGCAAGTGACTTGTATTTATATAAGTCATAACATCCCTAATTGTGAGTGCAGTTGAGAATAGACCTATGTGTGAATAAAGTGGTATATTGTGAAGGATAAGGATGTATTTAAGAATATAATAAGAGGGGATAGAGACTATTATGAATATATAATAGAGTTATTGCATGTGGATGACAAGGTCAATTGACCTAATAAGCTTAGTAAGAGGCAAGTTGAGCAAAGATGCCTAATAGACTGTTTGAAAGAGATAGAAGAGTGTGAATAAAAAAATAAGGTGATCATAATTTGAGTGATAAATAGGTGTCAAAATTTGATTAGATGTTCCAAGTGGATGAGTTGGTGATGATTCACATAGGGGGTTTGTGCCTCCTTATAAGTTGGTACTTGATAAAGGCCTAGTTGAGTTCATATTTGACTAGTGAGGGGTTGGTGCTCCTTATCGGGTTGGTATCTCACTAAATATTGATCCATTTCTTATAGGAATATATTAAAAGATATATTTTAGTGACTTTTATACTCTATGAGGGTTTCCCACATATCTCTTGTGTTCATATGTTATATGCTTATGTGGATGCTTTTTTATGCATTGGTTGATGTATGTGTTTGAATGAATGATTCATAAATGATAAGTGAAATTGAATGATTATTTTAGGGGAAATAATTTACCCTCTCCTATAATTATCAATTATTCAAAAAATTGGTATCAGATCAGGTCCTTTAGAGAAGGCTTGATAGCTTAAATGTAATCTTAGAAGCATAAGATGGCTAAACAACTAAGGAAAGAGAATAAAAAATTGAGATCTATGGTTAAGGTTCTTGAGGAGTAGGTTTTTACCTTGAAGAGTGACATGGTAATAATGCACAAAGAAGATGAGAAGGATATAAAGGATCTTAAGTATCAATTATAGGATATAAATTCATGCCTAAAATCAAAAGAAGAAAAAAAAAACAGTACAAGATAGATTTCGATAAGCTTTTAGTCAAGGTGAGAAAGAATGAGAAAGATAATGAGAAAGTCAAGAAGGATGCAAACATGAAGGAAAAAATGAAAAACTAATTAGGAAGCCCAATATAATAAGGTATTAAAATTATTTTCATGGTCATTGTTTTGTTTATCATCATTTTGGTCATAGGGCAAGAGATTGTATGAGGATAAATAATTGGTCAAAGGGAGATCACAGTCGTCATCAAGCAATATGTATGAGTGAGGTTGTTTATTATTATTGTCATAAGGTTGGTCACATTAAAATATTATATTTAAATGGATTGAAATGGTCTTCAAAATATGATAAGGGATATGGAGCTCTTAGATTGTATGAGAAAGGTCAAACATTGGTATGAAAGCTTAAGATAGTTAAAACTGATCATGTTGTGTTCAAGTTTCAAGATGGTTTGGTTACCATTGTAGAGCATGGGTTAGTTATTGAAGGTTACCAAGAGTTATTTTTATCTACATATAGTGACAAGGATATCAAAGAAAAAGAAAAGGAGGATGAGGTCATTGAGCCCAAGGTACCTATCAAACCTAAATGGACTCTAAGGAAAGACAATCATCGTCATGACTACAAAAAGATCAAGAAAAGTCATTTGGAGATCTGGGAATCTCCTAAATTTATGGTATTTAAAGAGACCTATGAACTTGGGTTCTTATATTAGGATTCATAGAGGAATTCTTCATCAAATGAAAGTATGAGAAGGCAATTATGATAAGATCAAATAGTTGATTATAGAGTTAAGTTGTTAAGTTCATGATGAGTCATGATATGGTGTGAAAGAGGTAGTTCTTTGGTCTAAAGTTGATTTTAGGAGTATGATGGCTTAGTGAGTGATATTGTGATCTAAGTTATTTAAAGGTATATTTCTAAGAGATATCATGTGTTTTATGAGTTTTAATGGAGCATTTTAGGTGGTAGAGTGATAAGAACGTATGTTGCAGTCTTAAAGACAAGTTGAAGATTTTCAAGATCTTGATTCATATCAGTCATGTCAAGGAATATTAATATTATTGTTTATAAGGTCCTTTAAAGAAGGCATGCATGGTCTTAGGGGGAGATTTATGTTCTTTGTTGATATTTAGGTCTAAGGTTCAAACAATAGTTTGTTGGAGGTGTGATTACAAGAGATGGGTTATAAAGTATTTGTATGATGACTTGATAAAACTAAGTCACATTCATAATAGTGTTTGAATATCTCTTATAAATAAGGGGAGACAATCATGCTCTAAGAGTAGGTTTGTATACCAATAAGATCTATAGTAGTCATGAATAAATTTAAGTTATGGATTGGTCTACAAGACTAATGTGTTCATGAAGACAATTGGTTGTGAGCTTGATATGTGTAAAGGTTCGGAATTAGTTTCAAGAGCTTATTTAAGGTGTTTAAATGTGGAAGAATGTGAGTTTCCTATATGTATAGTAAGATTAGGTTGAAATTTATGTGTGCTCTTATAAGGGTATCAAGTATAAGAATAAAGGAGGAGATTTTTATATGTTCACAATGTTCATTTTAGTGTTTGTAATATTTGAAGATCCATCTGAGTGTATGAAGGCATATGATGATTTGTGCATAAGTTTAAGGGGAGCATGGTTGGGTACTTTTATGTGTTGAGTTCCTGTTTGGTTGATCACAAGAAGATTGATCATGTTTGGGGAGAAATCATGTTTCAAGTTTAAGGATCAGATGGTAGTATTATAATAAATGACCCTTTGTCATTAATGTCAAAGGTGGAGAAATACTAGTTTGGGGGAGATCCAACTTGAAGAGATGAGAATAATTTTCTTTATTAGAGTGTTTGCCATCAATGACAAAGGGGGATATTATTGAGGTATCTCCCTATTATTGTGATAGAGGCATTAATGTTGTCATTTATGTCAAAGGTAATTGAGTGTCATTAATGTCCCATAGGTGTTGTTGAGTTCTACATGGTAAGTGATCATCATGGCTTAAAGCATGGTCTAGTAAGTCCTTGAGTTCTACATAAGGCCTTCGCAAAATGTTATGATATAACAAGCTTATGAGTAGTGTTGCTTTATATTACTATGATGGATCATCTAAAAGAGAATATTTATTATGTTTAAGTGCTTGGTGTGATAAGATCATTATTTACCAAGTTCATAAGAAGCAAGTATTTGTGGACAAGGTGTATTGTGAAGCCTAGTCTTGTCTTGGTGAATGCATGGCTAGTTTAGTCCTGGTAAGATAGTTATATGGTTTGTGAAGTCTTGATCAAAGGATAATGATGGGAGATGTTGTGGAGTATATCTTAGATGTTTGGAGGTGAGTTATAAGCTAAAAAAGATGTCTTGAAGATCTCAAAGTGGTATGTTACCTAGTAGGTCTATTTGATGGACTAGTTCTTGAACATAGATATGACTTGTTAAAGCATGATGATGATGATGTTAGATGTGTATGGACTCTAAATTATGAAATATAGTGTTAGACAATGAGATAAAGATCTAGATTCAGTCACATCAGTCTAAAAGTGAGCCAAAGGGGTATTATTCATTGGTGGTCTTCTCATAGACCTTGTCTTAAGACCCTAAGTGGCATGATGAGGTATCATGATCAGGTTTGAAGGATTGTGACCTTATGTGAGCATGGTTTGATGTCTAACATGTTTTTTCCAATTGTGTTGGTAAATTTTAAGGTTTTGAGTTAAAGAAGAATGCATAAAAAATGGATTTGAGTTCTTTAGAGTATGTAGAGTACAGGTTTCCAAGGTTGAGAGACTCTTTTTGATGCTTGTTAGCATGTGTGATTATTGAGTGGGAATATAAGCTCCTAGGTAAACATGTAAAAGGTTCATAGCAATTATTTCAAATAATTAAGAGTTAGTTTTAGGTATAGAGCTTTATGAACCAATGTTAAGAATGAAAACTAGTTTAAAACCCTCCTAAAACCCTCATAGTGAATTGATATGGAATATATTGATGTAAATGGCTCAAAATGGATTGGATGACCTGTTTTTATTATTTGATCATGTAGATAACTCTCCCAGGTACCTTTAGGTGGCATTGGTCTATCAGAAGAGTGAGTGGAAGCTATAAGAAATGCCTTGTTTCTTAGATTTTTGATGTAGTAGGCACGGTTAACTAGGTAAAATCATGAAAATTATTGGAGGATAATGTGTGAGACTTGTATTTTGTGTTAATTTAAGTTTTTTAGTATGTTATATAATTAAAATATGCTAAATTGGTCATAAAAGTTGGCCTATCGCTTAAAAAGGCTAGTGAAGAAGACAATGAGAAAACTAGGTAGAAGTGAAAATGAGATTCATGATGAGTTGTCATGGATTATGAATGGATAAAATTTCATGGGTTTTTTTTAAAATACCTATAACACATTTACATATTGGTTAGACATTTTTAACGTCAATTAAAATGTTGTTCATAATATGACTTGTCTAGTGAAGATGTAAAGTTGAGAGATTGGTTTGCAAGACCAATATTATCACTAGAACATGATATATCTCTATATGAGAGTTATATAATGATATCATAGGAACATACACATTTATTAATAAAATTTACCACATAGGTGCTGAAAGACATAATCACGATGACTAGTCCTCTAGGAAAAATGGTAGTTCTAGGTATGCAAGATGGAGTGATGAGTTTGAGATGTTATATCATGAGTTAATGTATATAGTGTACATGTTTATATTTATTGGTATATATATGACCTATAATTTTTTTATATAAGGTTTATATTTGGTTTAATAAGTTGAAATATATAAGAAAAAATGGCTTATATGGCTGAGCAAGAACTGTGAAAGAGAAAGTAAAAAAATGGGTTTGCAAGACCAATGTTTGACACTAGAGCCAATTATATATCTATTATATGATGTTATATAGGTTATTTAATAACTATTTATGTGAATTATAATTATTTTAAGTGTTTTTATAGGAGTTTAAAAAAACATTCATCAAGACTATGTTTCTAGGGATTATGATAGTTTTCTATGTGTTAGTAAGATTGATGTCCTTGAGTCATAATGACCAATTTAGAAGTGTTTCAAGCATATCATGGTGTTATATATATATATATATATATATATATATATATATATATATATATATATATATATATACATATATATATATATATACATATATATATATATATATACATATATATAGATATATATATATATAGAGATATATATATATACATATATAGAGAGATATATATATACATATATATATATATATATATATATATACATATATATATATATACATACACATATATATACATACATATATATATATATATACATATACATATATATATACATATATATATACATATATATATATATATATACATATATATATACATATATATATATATACATATACATATATATATATATATATATGTATATATATATATATATATATATATATATATATATAATTTTTATTCTTTGTTATTTATGGGAAGTTCCATCTCAAGTGTTGGAGTTCCAAGTATGCATGACTAGTTTCTAAAGTGTTTTGAAAGACTTGAGTAAGCTTAGTGAAGATTTATTATTGAACCATTATATCCTGAGAAAATATATACAAAGTATGTGGTGATGCCATATATATCCCATGGGATATTATACATTAATATGGAGTGTTTTAAAGAGCCTATACTGATGTTTGAGGTTAAATTACTATTGATTAGGTTCTGAGAAAATTGGTAGTTCTGAGTGAGCTTATTGATGAGGTGTTATTGAGTCTTTAGAACTTGATATAAGATGTATAATTAAATTATTTATTACCCTTAGGTCATTAATTTTCCATCCATATGTGTACTTTTCATATAATGTGTTTCTATAGGTTGTTTGAGCTTTATCTTTGAAGACAATGTTTTTGGGGTAATTAGGCCTAATAGGTCTTTGAGGCCTAATCATGCTTTCAAGGTGTGAGTGAAGGATTTGTGACTTAGTGATCATGGATAAGGTTAGTTGAGGTTTTTATATAAGTGTTTGAAAGGTTTGATTTTTTTGTGACGGCCATCTGGGCCATAGAATTTCAAGTTGTTTAGTGGAAAGGATAGACCTAATTGCAATTAGGTCTCTAGTAGGCCTAAAACAAGAATGAGGTCTAAATATGTTTGACCAACATAAAATTGATATAAATAGTATTTATTCCTATGTGTAACATGTTATTACTTATATTTTTTTATTTATCTATAGTTATAAAGTGCTTTAGCTGACCAAGAGAGTATGTGAACAAATAACTTGTATTTATATAAGACATACTATGCCTAATTATGAGTGTAGTTGAGAAGATACCTATGAGGGAATAAAAAGGAAGATTATGAAGGAGTGGGAGGTATTTAATACCATAAAAATAAGGGATAGAGACTATGATGAATATATAATAGAGTTACTACATGTGGATGACAAGGTCAGTTGACCTAATAAGCCTAGTAAGATGCAAGTTGAGCGAAGAGGCCTAATTGGTTATTTGAGAGAGATAAAAGAGGGTTAAGAGAAAAACAAGGTGATCATCATTAGTTGAGTGAGAAATAGGTGTCCAAATTTTATCAGAGGTTCTAGGTGGCTAAGTTGGTTTTGAGTCACCTAGGGGGTTGGTACCTCCTTAGAAGTTAGTGCTTGCTAAAGGCCTAGTTGAGTTGGTGCTTGACTAGTGAGGTGTTGGTATTCCTTGTGGGGTTGGTGCCTTAATAAATATTTATTCATTGATTATAGGACTATAGTAAAAGATGTTTTTAGTGGGTTTTATCCCCCATGAGGTTTTTCCACATATGTTTTATGTTCATATGTTATATGCTTATGTGTATTCTTGTTTATGCATTGGTTGATGTATGTGTCTGAATGAATGATTCATAAATGATAAGTGAAATTGAATGATTATTTTAAGGGCACTGATATACCCCCATTCCCCACCCCCCACCCCCCACCTCAGTGTCTATGATTCTAACACATGTAGACACAAATATTACATAGAGGTAAAGATAAGATCAAGATGTGGGATAGGCTATTTGTTAATTTGAAGGAAAAATTAATACCTCATAATTATCATTTAATTTTGATCAATAAGTTACAAAAATTAAAATATAGGGAGATGAGTGTAAACTATTACACCAAAGAGCTTTTTAGACTCACTATTAGATCAGGTCATGTTGAATATGACACCAAATAGATCTCTAGGTATGGGAATGGATTACACCTTTGCAATCAAGAAGAGTTTGGTATGATATGATTGAAATATGTTAAATAAACCTCTTTGTTCATTCTAAAGGTAGAGAATAAGTTGTCCTAAAAAAACCAAGGAATAATGAAAGGAAGAGGAAAGTTTTCATGTGTGTGTGGACATGGAAATAATGGTAAAAGTTATTCTTTACAAGAGGGATAAGATAACACTTATTTGTACAATGATACTAATATGAAAATAGGTAGAGGAAATCCTACCAAGGGTAGAAGATCCGGTGGATGAGTTAGAGGAAGAGTATTCATGAATACATGTTTTAGATGAGGTGAAAATAGGCATAAAGCATCTGAGCACCCACTTGTACACAAGGAAAGAAATAGGAGAAATTATGTGAGTGCACATATTATACAAGCAAACTAATAAAGTGTTGTGTCAATATATCAAGGACAAGAACTAAAAATGGGTGAATCTTTCATGATGAATAGGGTGTTTTTGAAACCAACAAAGAAAAAAAATAGTCCCAACTAGAGGAAGAGTCTATTCAAAACCATTTAAATATCTATAGGTAAGTGTGGAAATTTTATTGTTGATAGTGGATGTAAATATAGTATTATTTTATAAGAGATGGTTGAAAAACTTGGTCTGAAGAGGATTGCACATCCAAATCCCTATGTGGTATCTTAGTTGTTAAAATAACATCAAATTATGGTGAATGATCAATGTATGGTAACTTTATGAATTAACACATTAAAGGATGAATTCATGTGTGACATGATGACATTTCACATTTTCCATGTGATACTTAGAAGGCCTTGGAAATTTGATAGGAAGACAAAGCATGATGGCCACACAAACATCTACATTTTGGTGAAGTATAAAAGGGATTCAATTTTAAAACCTTTAAAGGATAAGAGTGAAGAAGTGGACAAAGGTCAAATGATAATGATATTTTTGAAAAATAAATTCCTAACATAAGTTAAGAAGGAGTGAAAGTGTTATGATTCATACCAAAACTCACACAATTTGGTGAAAAAAATACTTCCATGTGAAGTAAAAGAGATTTTGAGTGAGTTTGCAGATATTATTTCTAATGATCTACCAAATAGATTATTACCTTTAAGGATGATAATTCATCGTATGGAATTTGATTTTGAGTTGGAAGTTACTAAATGAATAATAATTAAGGTTAACACTTAATGATAATATATAGGTGCAAAGACAAGTTCAAGTGGTGTTATACAAAGGGTTAACAAGAATAAGTTTGAGCCCATGTGTAGTTCCCATATTGTTAGCTCTTAAGAAAGAAGGTGAATGGAGGATGGGCATTGATACTATAACTATCAACAAGATGAAAATTAAGTAGATATTTCCATTTACATGAATATATGATTTGATGTATTACTTATGTGGAATACAATACCTCATAAAGATTGACTTGAAGAGTGGATATCCCTATATTCACATAAGGGATGGTGATGAGTGGAATATTGTTTTCAAAATGTAGAAAGGATTATAATAGTGGATATTCATTCAATTTGGACTAAATAATGTACCAAATAAATTCATGAGACTTATGAATGACGTGTTGAAACCATTTTTGGTAATTCTATCATAGTATATTTAGATAAGACATTTATTTTTAGAAGAATAGGGGTAGAACACTTAGTACATGTAAGACTAGTGTTGTATTGGTTGTAAGATGAAAATTTTGTTAGTTTGAAGAAATTTATATTTTTTAAGGATTTAGTATACATGGATTTGTGATTTCTTGAGAAGGTTTGAAGATGTATTCATAAAAGGTGTGAGCTATACTTGTGTGTCCATCACCTAGGAGCATTTTTAAGTGTGAATATTTCATGGCATTGTGATTTTTTACATGAAGTTCATCAAAAGTTTTAGTGGAATGTGCATAGTGAGTACTGAGGTGATCCATAGAGATAAAAAATAACTTGTATGGATCACATAAGTGGAAATAGTTTCTAAAAGTTGTTGAGAAAACAATGTTGGATTTGGAAGATTTTGGTAAGGTGTTTCAAGTAGATTGAAATGCAAGTGGAATAACAATATGAGTGGTAATGGTTCAATAAGTTATGCCTATCACTTAATTTAGTGAGAATTGATTGATGAAAATATTAAATATTTGGTGTATGATCCAGGGTCTTATGCCATGATGCACATTCAAGAAGTGGAGGCATTACTTATTGCTTAAGAAAAATGTGTTGTACATAGACCATCGAGCTATGCAATTAAAATTCATAAATAGTTAAGGAAATTTGAACCAAATTCATATGAAGTGGTTTGATTTTATATAGGGTTACTCATTTGTGTTAAAAAAAATAGTGCTAAGTCTCAAAAAGTTAGATATGCACTGAGTAAAATTTGTCTTTTGTTTAACGAGAATCAAATGAATGTCATATGATTTGATTATATGAAAGAAATGTATGAATAAGATGAATATTCAAATACGGACAAAAATGTGCAAAAAAATAGTGAGTGGTGAAAAAATACCATGGTTAGATTATTTCATTAACGACATACAAATTTTATTAAACAACATAGAAATTCTGAACATACACTAATAAAAAAATATTCATAATATAAAATAGAATTAAATCATAACAAACAAATGGTAATGAAAATGTAACTATGTTGAAAACAAAAATGTCAAACAAGGTCATAATAAGAAGGTATCAGTTTCCACCATGGAAAAAGTACATTCCAAATGTTTTATCAATTGAAAAATTATTAATCAATAGTCAAGATCAATAATCAAATTTGGGGGTATGACATTTTTATTATGACAAAATTGAGGATATGGAGTTTTTGTTAAAATTAAAATAAATAATGTCCCTACGCCAATATATAAAAGTAAATATATGAAGAAGGTATACTCCTAATAATTATCAATCATTGACATGTAATATAAAATCCCATCCTTTATCCACAATTACTCTTGAGTCGATTTTATGCTCACCAATAATACATAATGTTTGCTTTCACTACTAGATTTATGCCCAATTACAATGGAGAATTTCTCACTACGTTTTAACCCATTGAACTCACTTTTTATCCCTATCAAATTTATATTCGATAATTCCATGTGATGAATCCCTTGACTCAATACCAAAATACAATGAAAAATTATCTACAACCAAGTCTACTTAGGCAACCACTCCTAAAGATTTCAAATATATAACCATACAACTTGAAGTTGTCCCATCTCCAAATGAAAACTTCCACACTTTATTATCACTAATGCAAAACATAAAACCTCTCATTTTTGTAAACTTATTTGACATAGGGGTTTTTCAAAGAAATATAAAACCTTATAGTCATACTTCAATATGAATTTTCCCAATATGTTTAGATAATAACTTATCATATAAACTCACAAAGAACACCTAAATCCTAGCACATAAAACCCAATATAATCATGGCCAAGTGTTATGATATTTTTTGGATGAAAATAAAAGACAAATACAATAGTAGTAGAAAATTCACTTGAATGTGAAAATAAAAACAAATCCAAAGATAGTGATTTAGAAATGCCAAATGAAATGATATGTTTGAATAAAAATACTAGCCTCTTTGAGGGGGAAACAATCAAAATGCAAAAAAATAATGAAATAAAATAAATAATTTGACTTATGATTATTTAAAATATAATATGTATCCATATTTATTGAAATAATTAGGTAGGGGAAAACCCAAAGCCTTAGATACATAATCCTAAGAAATATCTAGAATTAACAAAATAAAAGACAAAGGTTATGCCAACCACAATTCCAACACTACATAACATTAATAAAAATATAGAGATTGAGTATTAGTAGAATAAAATGCCTTCACCCTTATAAGAAGCATTTATCTCATTGATTAATAGATTTAATACTTCTATATGAATTTATCATCTTCCTAATTGAAATTTCCATTGGTAGGTTCTTCATTTTAATTTTTTTTGAGATGGCTCAGTTACATGATTATTTTACTCTCTTATCAATGACCAACTTTATTCCATGATGAATTTAAATTATTTATTTAACTCTTTAAATTATAATTAGAATAGAATTTTTTTTTAATAACATTTTTTCAAATAAGAAACTTGAAATAAAAGATTAATTTTAGGAGAGGATATAATCTATAATCTATGTGCCACACAACCAATCAAATTGAGTTTATGTGCATTGCATAATAATATGTATACTAATATACTAGATTTAAATCGGTGATAAAGTCCAAAAAAATGTGCATACTTAGTCTTAGTCTATTGACTACCATAAAATTATCACAACCATGATGCTTTATTTAGATATAATGTAGTGACCTCCAATGATATACATTCCCAATGTTGTGTCGGAATAAATAAAGGTTTTAAGAGACCCAAATTTTATAATGACTCTACTTAATCTAGTTTACACCACCAAAAAAAATTCCACAAAGTTTTTATGGCTCCCTTAAAACCTGTTTATTTCCTTGTATATTGACATGTCTTTAGAAACCATGATAGATGTTATCCTATATGATTTTCCCTTTTAAATTTTTTGAACGAGTTTCCTTATTTGAATGTCTTATTTCCATTCCAACCACACTATTATCACCCATTATTTCTCTCAATTTTAGCTTATGTCTTAATTAAAAAAAAGTAAGATACTAGTAATAAGGGTGTGGTAGAAGAACCTATTTATTTATGCACATGTGATCCAAATGAGTGTGAAGAGATCCTTTTTGTCTTGGGAAGAATGACCTATAGATAAGAAAACACTCATGCAAAGGGATTTTTAGATGGGTAGAAATGTAGATTACCTAGCATGGGCTAGATCTAAGAAGCGTGAACTTACTAGGAGACTGTTAATCCATACCCTTAAAATAATTAAGTTGAAATAAATGAAGATAAATTACTTGTATCAATTAATATAAAATATTTAAAGGAAATTCAAGAAGAAATAAATGCTTGATTAAAAAATCGACTAATTATAGTAAATAATAGGTCAATACTAATTCTAAATAGGTCAAGTTAGGTTTAGAAAATAGGTGAGGTCTCTATGAATAGGTAAGGACATAGAAAGTGGAATTTGGCTGAGGGCTAGTGGGTGGAAATAAATTACTATTATTTCCTACCAAAATGACTATCATTGGTTAGGGTGATGATTAGTGATTAAGATGACCATTGATGGTTGAGTAACCATCGATAGTTGAAGGTGACTATTGGTACTTAGGGTGACCATCGATGGTTCTTGTGGGATTTAGGTGTGTTAAGAAAGAAGTCTAATTTAGATTACAAAAAGGATTTAGTAAGTGGTTTTGGATCTAGTTAAGGTATAAGGGTTAGGAGATAAGATGCAGAAGGTTTTGATTTAAGTAGGAAAGTCAGAAATCAAACAACAAACCCTAAAATACAAAATACACCTAGTTTGTACCTTGATGGCTAATCCTATTGATATTTTGGTAGAGTAATAGTACTTTTCCTCAAAATAAATTTTGGTAGAGGTTCAAGTCTTTATTGTAGTTACTAAATCTATAGAAGGAAGAATTGATAGTTGATAGTCTGACCACTTATGTTCTAGAATGTTTGATTATGGATCAATCATTCACCTCCTAATCCTCTCTTTTTATAGGCAAAGAGAGATGGAGGTAGAAGGTTCCATATGAAGTTAGGTTATTGATTTTGATGCATCATGATGTGTTAGCATTAGATAAGGTGAATATATGAAATTATGCCATGTTAGCTTATATATAGATGGTGTTGTGTTTGAGAGGTGGGGACCTTAGCCATCAGAGGTCAAGGTGAACATCAATGATCGAGTGTTGAAGGTTGAGTGGGGTAAAAGGGTAATTTTGTTTAGTTGGCCAAACTAACCATGGTTAGGATAAATTAGGGGTAAAAGTGTTAAACTGGTCCCAAGGGGGTCCTAATGTGGTCTAGGGGCATTTTGACATTTGAAACTTTAGTGTGCATAATTTTGGTGTCTACATTTTGCCCCTTTTTATTATGTAGTTTATGTTAGCAAGATATAAAACAAAAAATGGATTGTGGGTAGAAGCTTCATTATGTTGAGTATGGTAAGAGGTGTTCCCCCTTAAACTGTGAGTTGATGAGGTGAAATTAAAATCTAATCAGGGTTTGATAAATGGTTTATGGTGAGTCATGAGGTTGGTGATAATGGTGGTTCAACATTTGAAATGTAAACATGTGCACAAAATGTGATAAAGTATGATAAACAAGAATTTGCATAGACTATGTTTATATAGTTAGTAAAAATAAGATTAGTTTTATAAGGATAAGTGATAAGTGGACCATGTGACCAAATTTAGGAATGGAAATTGAGAACACTCATAAATGCAAGTCTTATAGGTAAGGTCAGTGTTTTTATAGGTATCCAAGGTAGGAAGTACTCTTTGGAAAAAAACAAATGGTTGGGTGTGCACTAGGTGGTGCAAATTCAAATGTTCAACATGGAAAGGTTGGTTGGTGTGGTAAAAAAAGACCAAGGCAAGTTTATCACAAAATATGTGATAGTTTAGGCAAAAATGGCCAATGTCAAGGTGGACATGGTTGGATGGTTGGTTGGTTGGAGAGGGTGTTTGTGAATAATTGATGGTTGGTTTGCATAAAATAGGTGTTATCCAAAGGTTGGTTTTGGTTATTGGAGAAGGTTAATCTCTAAAAAGGTGACACCAAGGTGTTGATGCCAAAAAAATTAAAAAGTGAGTTTCTTGACCATCGATGATCAGGGGTCCCAACTCGACCATCGATGATCACCCTAACCATTGATGGTTGTAGGGAAACCTTAAAAGTTTGGAGGATAAAATTAAAATAAGACATGTTATTTTCACTATTGGATTTTTGACTCTCTAAATCTTATGCATTTAGAAAATTTGGCATTTTATGTAAGAGTGATGATGAGGCAATTGATTGTTGATTAGGTGATTACTGATTGGTTGATTAGTATTAGATTTGTGTTGAGCTAGTATGGGATAAAGGATGCAAGGTGGATGAGGATGTGGCCAAACAGTGGGAGCTAGGATTATTCCTCGATGATGGTTGATGAATGAGGTAAGGGATACCTTACATTGTTAGTATATATTGATTTTGGTAGTTTTGGTTGAATTTTATTAGTTTGTTTTTTATTTGGGGAGGGTTTGGGGGTTTCCCTTAGTTTTTAGGTTTTGTTGTGATTTGTTAAAATTAGTAGGTGAAATGTGAAATTAGGAGGGTAGGTTGGTTGGGGGTTAGGGTAGAAAACAAAATTAGGGTAATTACATGTAAAAAAGGGGTGATTTGGTGGGTTTTTGGGTAGGATATGATATGGATTTTACCACCTATAATTACACATAGTAACCGTTGATGGTCATACCTAACCATCGATAGTCATAGTCAATCATTGATGGTCAAAGACTAGAGGCTAAATGGCAAACCAACCATCGATGGTCATAGTGACCATCAATGATTGAATAAATGGTTAAGTTGTTGTGGATAAAAGGTTAAGGAGATAGGTTAGGGTAAGGTAGTGTTTTTGATAAAATGTTAAAGGTAGTGTTTTTGATAAAATATGAAGGGTAATGTTGAGTTATAAATGTTTTTAGGATTATAATGCTAAGGGTAACAAAAAGAAATGTTAATATAGTTTAGGCAATTTTGGAAATTATGTTGATATAAGCAAAAGTAGGTGTCATTAGGTAGGATGAATAAGATGAAAACTAGGGGAATGTTCATGGGTAGAGTATTTAAAATATAAATACTAAGTGTGTTTGCTAACAAATTTTGTAGGTATGAGATAAGATACAAATGCAAGATCAGGTTCCTTAGATCTTTATAGAGATATATCAGGGAATGACTGATGATGATTAGACACACATGGAGGAGGTCAACCTCAGTATGATGATGTACTTTCAACACATGTTGTGAGATTTGGCTATGATCATGGCCCTTATCAAGATATGGTATTTAATCATGAACACATTTATTGTATCGATGGGTGAGATGACCATCCTACTAGAGGATGTATTTAGGATTACATGGCTACTTATTTAGGGGGAGTTGATATATCATATTAAGAGTGAGGAGAGAGATGATCATATGAAGCTCTTATATGGTGAGGATCAAGCCTTGGCTAGGTGGCATGATAAAGGGTTCAGTTATAGGCCATTGTGTCAGAGGGCCAAAGATAACAAGTGGTTTCTGATGATGATGGTAGTCTCATGTTTTGTATTACCAAATTTGAGTAGTGGGTAGTTTCCATATCTACTACTGGGAGTTTTTGTGGATATGTTTCTTAGTCAAATAATTTTTGGGTGGGCACCTATGTTGTTGGTATCTATATACAAGGAATTATGGGGGTTTTGAGCTCATAGGAGATATGGTATCAATGTGGGGTTTGTGCTCCATTATTAAGCCTATGAGCATATTTGGATTTTGAGACTGATGGGGCTTCTATAGGAGGGGTATGCCTAGATGGAATTTAGGGTGGGATTTATGTAGTGGAAGGGTGACTATGCATTGATAGGAGCTAGAGGAGGTGTGAGGGATGTTGATTGGTTTAGGGAGGCATTAGGTGCCCTAGTGGTTGGAGATATAGTTTAGAGTTTGTATGTCATATTTTTGAGGTGGGCCCACTACAATCAACATATATTATTGATGCAAAGATGAAGGTGGATTTTTGGGAGGAGAGAGGGTGAGATTGAGCTCATCCCTTTTGATATAGTTTGTAGGTAGTATGGGTTGGTACAGGGGATTTTGGGTCTATTCCTAAGGTACAAGTGAGAGAATGCCAAGTTTTTGCTTCTAATGCCACAACCAATGGAGATGGTTCTAGATTTTGAAGAGCTACCTGCTAGAGTAGAGATCAATGATGCTAGTTTTTTTATGGCTATGTGGCATGGTACCAAGTCATTTATGAAACTATAGATTTTGGATGGGATGATTGGGGTTAGTAGGATATAGATGTGGATCTAGTTGGTGGGGGTCCATAGGTGCAAGTATAGGGAGGTGGCCCTAATGGATAGGTGAGAGTGGTACTAGCCACTACACAAGTGTAAATCATAACTTTATAGGGGTAGGTGGCCATGTTACAGGGTCAAGTTCTGACATTATAGGGTCAAGTTGCCACTATGATAAGTGAGAGGGACTAGGCTAGGACTTCACTAGGATTGGTGACCTAAGAGAGGGATACCCTAAGATAGAGAGGAGGATCAAAACCAACACCGACATGACCACTAGGTAGTATCCTTATGGCATGGTACTTGGCCATAGTTGAGGAGTTGTATTATTATGAGGCCATAATTATAACATAATGTCTATAAGAGCCCTGATGGGGTGAGTATAGAGGCAAATTGGTAGGTGGTGTAGGTGTAGTGACTCTAGGTCAGTGGGTTGGTTCAATGAGTGGGAAAATAGGCACCTCAAGGGGGCATGTACTAGATGCTAGTAATGCCCCAGGAGGGGCTAGTGGTAGTGGTGCATTAGGGGCATAGTTTATGATATGATATGTATAGATGTATATGATTTTGATACTAGACTATGAGCTGATGTAACGAGATGTATATTTTTTGAGAGAGAGATGAACATCGTTACATGTACTATTTGATATTGATGAGACATGATGTATATGATATGATGATTCTATATAGATGTGATTTCATGTTTCATGGTTCATGATGTTTATGCTTATGAGATGTAGACTAACTAACTTAGGCATGTGATGATTATGGTTGACGCTTAGGGTTGATGGTTATGCATGATTATGATGATGTGATGTTATTATTTTGTAGATGGATATGATGTTTATGATTATAGATGTAATATGGTTTATGATTATGGTTGTGATCATAAATATGTGATATGATCATGGTCTATGATTATATATGTAATGTGGTTTATGATGTTTATGGTTTATGTTATGGTTATGATCTTTATGATTATATATGTTTTGGCTATGGTCATGGATATGGTTATGATAAATGGTTATTTTTTATAGACGGTGATGATGTTTTGATTTGATGTTTATGAAAAGGATGGTTTATGATATTGGATATGTGAAGTTTTTATTTTATGAGTATGTATATTATTGATGATGTTTTGATTATGGTTATTTGTTGATTATAGAATATAAATTAAGTTAGATAACAAAACTAGATGTGAAAAGGATGAAAAATTATGAGACCTAGGTCTAAGTAATAGATGAACTAGTTAGGAGAAGATAAGGAGGAGGTATGATGCTTCTTCATTGGTAAGGAATAAATAGAACCAAAGTTAGATGACCTAATGAACATAATCCATTTGAATGCTTCACATTAGCATGCGTTGGTTGATAAAAGGGTGTCTTGATCACATCATGTCAAGTAAGCTCAAAGTCCCTTGATTTGTAGATGGTTTAAAGGGGGGGATGGGTTGTAGGTGATGTGAAGGGTAATTTAACCTATTAAGGGTTGGTTTTCCCCTTATATAGGTGACCTAAGAACCATAATAGATTGTCCATGTGTTAATGTAAGGTTTATATTGATTGATGTAAGAATTCTATTGATGCTACATATGAAAGCTATTTATAGCTTTCTTGGGATAGTTTGTTCTAATGACTTCTTGCATCAATCAATTTATACCTCAGAAATGATTGACATCCTTGAAAATGATTTCTTTCAAGGATATTAAGAGAGAGGGAATCTATAATTTGAAAGAAAAAACTACCTATTCTCTAAAGACTAGAGAGAAATGGGTAACACCTGTAGAGGTTTGAATGCTAGTGTGATAGGCCTATAAAGTAAAAGGGATGTGCAAGTTCCAATCCTGACCAGAAGCATTGACCACATTAGTTAATATCTTATTGAGGGCTTTGTTAGAGTCTTCAACCTATCCATTTTATTGTGGAAAATGAGGTGATGAAATATTAACTTAATACCAAATGCATCGTAATGACCTTGAATTTGCTTATTTTTGAAATATTTACCATTATCAATGATGATCTTATGGGGATCACTGAAATGATAGATGATATGATGATTGATGAAGTTGATTATCTTGTCAACTTTGGTAGAGATGAGAGGAATAGACTCCACCCACTTGGTGAAATATTTAATGATGGTGATGATGGAGTGGTGTTATTATGAATAATGAGGATTTATTTCCTCAATGAAATTTAGTCCCCATTGTGAGAAGTGCCAAAATTCATTGGATACTTTAAGGCCATAGGCTGGTACGTGATGTAAATTAACTTGTTGTTGACATTTAACACACTTATTTACATAATAACAACAGTCTTGGTTTGAGGGTGGGAAAATAATATCCAAGGCAAAGGATAAATTTAGCAACAACTAAACTAGTAAAGTATCCCCCATAGATTACATCATGCATTTCCTTGATAGCATGGGAAGCTTCATGATTTCATAGATAATGAAGAAGAAGGCCATCAAAACCATGTTTGTAAAGGATTTCCCATAGTATGGTATAATGAGAGGTAATGTAAACAAAATCTCTTCAATCATTGATATAAAGGTTAGGAGGAATGATGTTGAGGTTGAGGTAGTTAAAGGTTTTATCTTACTAAGTGTCTGATAGATAATCATCCACACTAAAAATGGTAGGGAGGTCAAATTGGATATAAGAGGGTGTAATAAAATGATGAATGGTGATAAAGAGTTTAGAATGGGTAGGCACAAATGGATTTGGGAAGTAAGGGAAGCCATTGTATCCACAAAATTATTGATAGGTTCATATAATAGATTGGATAAGATAATGATCAAATGATGTTAATAGTAAACCTACTAGGTGTTTGTACTTTTGTAAGACATCATTATTACATTGGTAGGATCTATTGACCTAGTTAACCACAAGTTGGGAATTTCCAAAGATATTGATCATCTTAACTCCCAAGGCTATATCAATTTGGAGACCTATCACTAAGGATTCATACTCAACCATATTATTAGTACACTAAAATTCAAGTTTTGAAGTAAAGGAGAAGAGGTTCACCACTGAGGGGAATGATAAAAACTATGACACCCCCACCATGCTAGCATTTTGATCCATAAAAGAACATGGTCATTTGATAGTTGATGTCCTCTTGAGAAAGAACTGTAATGGACTCATCTAGAAATATAAGAGGAAGTTGTTTGTTATATGGTAAAGGAGCTTTAACCAATTGATTATCAATGACTTGTTTTTTGATCAACTCTTCTATAGGAACTCAAGTAAAACTTATTTAGGAGCATGAACTAGTTATCCATACATTGGTTTTGGTATGGTTTAGAGTGCATGTGCTTGAGTAGGTCGATGTTGGTGATGATAAAAGTCTTGTGATTGAAGAGGTAATAGTGAAGTTTAGTAGCCATAAAAACTAAAGTGAGGCAAATCTTCTTAGTATGGGTTTACCAATTCTCTTACTATATAAGTGTTTAACTTATATAGTAGACAGCTTGATCTTTGTTTTATTCATCATGGTGAGTGAGCATTGCCCCTAAGGAATGGTTAATGGAAGATATATAAAGGTAGAAGGGTTGGTCCTCTTTAGGAGGGGTAAGAATAGGTGGAGAAAGAAGGTACTCTTTGAGTGATTAAAAGACTTGTTGACATTCCTTAGTCTACTTAAAATATGTATCTTTCTTGAGAAGATGGTGAAAAGGTTAACATCTATTTGATAACTCAGAGATGAAGTGATGGATGGATTGGAGCTTCCCCTATAGGCTATGTAGTTATTTAAGGTGGGTTGGGGGTGGAATGTCAAGGATTTATTTAAATTTGGTAGGGTATAATTAGATTCTTTAAAGAGAGATGATAAAACCAAGAAGCTTTCTAGATAGGACCCAAAAAACACATTTCTTGGGGTTGAGTCTGACATGGAAATGGATTAGGTGCTCAAAGATAATTTTGAGAAATTATATATGATCCTTGTGATATTTGGATTTCCCAAGGAGATCATATAAATATTCATCTATAATTTTGTGGATGAGATCATGGAAGATATAGGTCATCACACACTAGTAAGCTGCTACAGTGTTCTTTAGACCAAATGGCATGACCCTATAATAAAAGGTTCACCAAGGGGTGATGAAAGAAGTCTTATGATAATCCTTGAGGGAAATCAATATTTGATTATATCCTAATAAATCATCTATGAAAGATAACATATCATGGCCAACTATAATATCAACAAGTTAGTCGATGTTAGTCAAAGGGAAGTCATACTTTGGACAAGCAAGGTTTAGGTCACAAAAGTCAATATATAGGTGAAGTCCCCTTATGGGTTTGGTAATGGGGATGATGTTGGAAACCCATTAGGGATATTTAATGGGTTGGATGAAATTGAAAAAATAAGAGATGTTAAAGATCTTCTTTGACTAGAAGGGTGATGCAAGGGTATATCCTATAAAGCTTTTACCTAACAAGCTTAGCATCAGGATGGATGATAATGTTTTGGAGAGTAATGGAAGGGTTTATCCCTATTATATCCTAATAGGACCAAGAAAATTCTATGCTATGGTCATGAAAGAAGGAAGGGTAATCTTATTGCTCTATGGAATCTGAGGATTGACCAATCTTTACAATGTGAGGGTTATCCTGAGTACCCAAGTTGACATCAATAATAGATTAATTAAACATAGTCTGGTTCTCAAGAGAGGGATTTGTGGATAGAATAATCCCCTACACCAAGATAGGTGAGAATGGAAGTATCATCCTAACGTTGGATGGTGTGGATGATAGTAGAATTATTTTTTACAATTTTAGGATGAATTAAAGGAAAGGTTTTAGTTTGGCCATTGTTTTGATAGATTAGGGGGCCCAAAGTACCGATATTGACTAAAAAAAAGGAGTGATTTCAAAATCCTTAGTCTTTAAAGGAGATGGGGTTGGTGAGGATGAGATGTCTTCCTCAATGGTGGTGATGCATTTAGGTGAATTAGTGGGTTATTTTGGTGGTATAAACCCAAGGCCAAATCCCTCATGAGGTTTTTTAGGTTTTTATTGAAGGAAACTCATGGGGTCCATGTTCACAACAACCAAGACTGAATCCCTTTCATGCGCATCTATGGAGGTATAATTTGGCAAATTATAATTTGTCTAAATAGGAAAAATTACAGGTGAATGGTTAGATAGAAGAGGTGGTGGAAGAAGCAAGAAGTGGATGATCAAGTCTCCCATAGATGAAATTGGTTTAGTATCTAGAAAGCCTGAAAGGAATGACTATTCTGATATTGGGATCATAGTCCAGATCATGGTGAAGGTTCCCATACTATTAAGGAGTAGGGAAAGCATCCAAGGCTAAAAGATCATACTCTCTTATTGGGAGACATTAGAATGTAGGTTCCAAGGGGTACTCTATGGGGGTTTGAGAAGAAGGGATAGATAAGATAGTTAAAGCTTCATCAATGGTAGGGGTAGAGTTATTATTTGTTGGTGGTGAGGACGTGTTTTTGTTGGCTAGTGATGATGTGGATGAGTGAGGAAGAAAAACATCATTAGGTTGATATGTCATGTTTCAAGATGAAAAAAGACTAGGGTCATCTTATATGGTGATGACCTAACCCTCATGTTTGAAATTGACACATCAATGTAAGGTGGAGGGGACACAACTCATGGCATGGATCTAAAGGTATCCAAGTAAGACATTATATTATAAATCACCTTATACAATGTATAATATCTCTAGAAGCATGTGAGGTCCCAAGAAACTATGGTGAATGACTATCCCCAAGGTTGTGTCCATAATATCATTAAAGAAATGGAGGACCACTAAGGTTTCTGACATGATATTCTTTAGCAACTAAAGTTAGTCATAAGCATGAGAGGAGCTAATGGTAATACTATCTCCTCCATCAATTATTACCCTTTTGATATGGGTTTTATGATGTATGTAGTGATGAAGAGGGGAGGTTCATGATATTTAGGATGAACAAAAGGTATTTCTAAATCTTTAAAAATGATAAGGGTAGAAATTCAAAGAGCATTAACAAAAGGCTATAAGAGGCTAAGGGTCTTTGAATTAGACCTCTATGGATTACAGGGCCTCTATTAGTCTTAGAATTGATGGGGTGAGGTATTGATTAGTTTTTATAGGCTAATATTCATCAGTGTTTAGTGAAGCTACTTTAAAACTACTTATTAGATAAATTTAAAAGGGTTGGAGGGAGAGGCACATAAAATGGATATTTTAGGTTTTCATAAATGTGAAGGTGAATGTGTTTGAGTTTAATTGAAAGGTTGAGAGGTGGAAGGATGTCCATGGAATGGACACTTTGGCCTTTCCCTTATCCTTTTATTGGGCCCAAGACTAGGTAATTATTTGGATAGTGTGGATGAGGGGAAGTGTTAGAATAAAAGGCTACTTCGGTTCCTCATCACTCTTAGGTGAGAGTGTGGGAGTGGGTATGTGCTAGGTAGGTTCATTTGGTGGCTGGGTTGAAAATGAAATCAAGAGAGGTTCATTTGATAATAGATCATCCTCATCTCATAAGTTATAGACCAACACTTGGAAAGCTTTGTAGTTCTTCATGTTGTGTGTAGATGTCTTGTGGTATGAGTAGATTAAACCATCATTGAGCCTAGATGGCTTGGGACTTGAAGGGTCAAAGGGTCTGATAGGTGGTAGGTTTAAGGAAGAAGTTTTCAAAAACATTTGTAAAATGGTTGAATATTATTCAAGAAAAGGTGTTGTGGGAGATGGGATTTTGATTTTTGGGGTGGAAGCCTTCTTAGATGTAGGCTCACCATGAGGGTTATGGGTGGTAGAATGGTTTTGGTAGAAGGGTTTGATTGGGTTTGTTTGGTATTGGATGGTTTTGAGGTGGAGGTTTTAAAGGTGAAATATTTTGAGGTGGATGATTGAGATGATTAAGGTTTTGAGATAGGTAGGAAGGTGGAGGTAGATAGTTTAGTTTAAAATGATGGGGAGTTTGATGTTTTTGAAGGGGTGGGTAAAGGTAAGATAAAAGGAAGAAGTTTATTTTGGATAGTTTTGGGAGGGTTGACCTTCTTGATAAAATTATGGGATCCTAGGCTAGAAGAAGGATGGGGTCCCAAGGTAGAAGGTAAGAGAGAAGAGGGTGGCATGGTTCCAGTTCTTGGTGGGAGTTTAGGTGGTTCCACCTTCCTAGTTAGTTGGGTTAAGGTTTTATTTGATGGACTAGATGGGGTTAAGTCTAATTTCAAATATGGGTGGATAAGGCTAGTGGTAATAAGTACCCCTAGGTTCTTGATTGATTTTATTAGAGAGGTGTAAGGTGATTTGATAATTTGAGATGGAAATGGTTTGGATGGTTCTTCCATGGTTTTGGAGGGAGAGGTGTTTGATGAAGGGATTGTGGTGATGATAGGTTTAATTATGGATAAAAGTGAGGTTGAAGGTTCATGTTTATTTTGATAAGGAATCTAAGGATGATGCTAAAATATGGCTCAATCTATACTGGGTTGAGATGATAATTTGACGTTTTAGACTAGTCTAGAGAAGGGTTTATAAATTAGTTTGATTCCTTAGGCATCAGATTCAAAGATTAGGCCCATAGGTTGAGTTAAAGGAATGGTTTCTTCTCCCTTATCCTTGATGAAAGTTTACAAGATTTGAGAGGATATATCCTCCATGGAAGGAGTAGGTGAAGTGATCTCTTCTTATGGAATGGTTTCCAAAGAGAGAGCAGGTGATTCCATGATGGGGGAGGAAGGTGTGATGGCAATGGTTTCCTTCTTGGGTATTTATATCAAAGGAGAAGTAGGAAATTCTGTTATCTCATCAATTAAAGAATAAGAGGTGGTTACTTCATTTTTTTGGGTATCTAAAAGAGTGGAGGGTGATTCCACCATTTCAATAAGTGGAGTGGAAGAGGAGGTAGTTGAGGTAATGTTTTCCTCAATGATAGGTTTACTAATAATAACATTGATTATATGGACCTCATGAGCATGAGAAGATTCTAGTTTTTTATCATCATGGTTGGTAGAAGGGACATGGTTGGGAAAAGATTATCAAAAGATGTAAAGTGACCAATTTGGGGGTGCATTGGGATTGTCTAATGTGAGTTCACTTTTCTCAATCAAGTTTTGGACAATGGTATTAAAGGTGTTTACACCTACTAATGACATATCCAATGACTCGGTGGAAAGCACATAGATCATTTTCAATATATCAACTAGGCACAAGATGAGAAACATCAAATTATAGAGGAGGTTTGATGGTGGAAAATTATATAATGTTGGCTTTGAGGAATTTATCCAAAACTAAAGTATATGAATCCCCTAGTGGAGTGTTTTTTTTGGGTACCCTAGTTTTGATTTTAGGTTTGCTGATTGGAGGAGTCAAAGGAGTTAGTTTGGTTAGGTTATTTGACAACTAGAGGTGGGTTTGTTTCGAGGACAACAATGTTTGTAGTTACCTTTGGTTTGGTGTTAGGGTAGTTAGATTGGTTGGTGGTTTTAGATAAGGAATGGTCATTTGATTTGAATCTAGAGTTTTTGTTTCTTATTTTCAATTTCCCCTTGTCAATGGCTCTGATTTCTAGTTTGTGTGCTATGGTGAAAGCCTCATCAAAAGTTATGAAGGTTTGAACCTATAGAGTATGGAAAATATGTTTGGCACAAGCCTAAGAGAAAAGTTCAATCAACTTGGGTGGGGGAAAAGATAAAGAGAGATGGTTGATAAGACCTCTCCATCAAGCTATGAAATTGGCAATTGACTCATCATCAAATTGCTTGATGGAGTAGAGGTTGATAATAGAGACCTTCTTAGATATATTGCTTAAGAAGTGGTCTAAAAAGGTTTGGGTGAGTTGGGAGAAGGAAAATATGGAGTTCTTAGTGAGATCACTATACCAATCCAATGCTGGTATAGATAAAGACATAAGATAGGTGTGAAGAAGAAGAGCATCATCATAAGTAATAAAGTCATAAGAATGTCAAAATGCTCTTAAGTGTTATTGGGGGTCATCCTTCCTTTGAAACTTAGAAAATTTGGTTAATTACCATTGAGGAGAGTAAGGTTGGATATGGATGGATTGGTGGATAGGTTCATTATATATTTGGTCTTAAGATAGGAGGTTATGAGCCCCAACAATTGATGGTTCTAGGTTGGTCATTTTTTGCATCAACATTTTGACTAAATATGTTTGAGTTCGGGGAGTCCCATAATTGTATGGTAAGTTTTGATAAGGTTGGGTGGATGTAATATATAGATAATTTTTATAAGTTTGAAAACATGTCACATGTTGGTATGTGGTCATGGAGGGTTATTATGCTACCACATAATGGTTAATGGGCACAAAATTTTGGGTATAAGATGGAGTTGTGTATCCTTGTGGATTAGGAACATAGTGTGGGTAGGGTGTCATGGGTGTTTGCTGGGGGATTGATGTGGGTTGGTTGGGAGGTATGATTGAGTTAGTATGTTGGGTAATTGACATGGATTGGGTTAGAGGCGTGGTATGGTTAGCTAGTTAGGGGTGAGTGGTAATCCTGGTATTAATAAGTGGAAGGGTAGAAGGTATAGAAAGCACCACACTTTGAAGTGGGGTGGAAATTGGTAGGTTGACAATGATGAAGGTAATAGTGGCAATATGGGTAGAAGATATTCCCATGGTGGATAGAGTAAGGGTGAATAAAGGTAAGGTTTCCCTTATGTGAGAGTAGTTGTTAGTTGGTGTAGGGGGTGTTTGGTCTTTGGTTGGGTTATTTGATTGAGTTTGGGTAGAGGTAGTAGGTGGATTATTGGTGGAGGAAGATGCTTGAGTGGTCACATGTTGGGTAGAGGTTGTGTCAACCATAACATGTAGAGGAATCCCATAAGGTGGATCACTAGGAGGAACTGAAGTAGTACTATGGTGAGATAAGGTTTTGAGCTAATGTTGGAGGGCCATGGGATTGTTATCAAGGAAAGTGGAAAAATCTACATCACCTTGGGAAACAATTTTATGCATGGTAGGTGGGGTATAAAGATGGGGATAAACCTCAACATCTAAGGTATACTTCATGAAGGATGAAGAAGAAGAAGATGTTTCTTGCTTTTTTTGGTTCCTCAACTATTGTATAGTAAAGACCATGTTAGAAATAGGAAGAAATATAAGAACGCTCACAAAGAAAACACAAAGAAAATAAAATAAAAATATATCAAGTTAATCAAAGGATAGAATAGAGTGTGTTTAAAATCTTAAGGTACTTTTTATCTCACTTTGGGCTTATGCCTTAGAAAGTGTGAAGAAGAACTTGGTTTGTAGATCAAGTACTAGAAAAAAACTTTATGGTTGGTTTTAGGTGTTTAAGGATATTAAAAGATATATATTGGAAATCAATATGTGGTTTGGTATTGGGGCTTACCCCCTCACTTCACACACCATAGTGATAAGGGTGTTAGGTGCTTAGCTAGTATATACTAATTTCTAGAGTTTAGACTCAAATAGAGAGCTAAGTTTTGGTTCTCTTCTTAGTAATGACCTCCAAGTAAGATAGCCAAAGGGTGAAGGTGATCTGTTAGGATATGAAACCATAGTTGGGAATTATGTCAATTATTTTGATGTTTACTTGATTTAAGTGGTTTGGTATTGTGTGTGATAAAGAAGTGAAGCTACAATTGATTATTTTTATTTTTATTTAACTAAATTAGCTAAACATATAGGTGAACAATGTATGCAAAGTTTATTTTATACCCAAAATAAATTTTGATTTCTCTATATGAGCATAGAATAAGGAAAAAAGGGCACGTAGATGTTACTAGGTCCCACTGAGCATGTCAAAATGTTTCTCTTAATTTTAACTTATTTCTTAATTAAAAATAAGGAAGAAACTAGTAATAAGGGTGTGATAGAAAAACCTATTTGTTTGTGTGTGCTTGATCTAGATGAGTGTGAATAGATCCTCTTTGTCTTGGGAAGCATGACCTATAGATAAGAATGCAATCATGCAAAGGGGTTTTTATATATGTAGTAAGGTGGATTACCTAGCATGGGATAGATCCAATAAGTGTGAGATTATTAGGAGGCTATCAATCCACACTCTTAAAATAGTCAAGTTGAAAGAAATGAAGATAAAGTACTTGTATCAATTGATAGAAAATATTGAAAGGAAATTCAAGAAGAAATAAATGCTTGATAAATAAAACAGACTAATTATAACAAATAGAGGGTCAATATTAATGTTAAATAGGTCAGGTTAGGTTCAAAAAATAGGTGAGGTCTCTACGAATAGGTAAGGACATATAAAGTGGAATTTGGATGAGGATAGGTGGGTGTAAATAATTTGTTGTTATTTCCTACCATAGTAACCATCAATGGTCAAGGTGACCATCAATGGTTAAGCTAACCATCAATGGTTGGGTAACCATTGATGATTGAAGCTGACCATTAGTAGTTAGGGTGACCATCAATGGTTCCTATGGGATCTAGGTGTGTTAAAAAATAATTTTGATTTATATTATAGAAAGGATTTAGTAAGTGGTTGAGGATCTATTTAAGGTTTAGAGGTTAGGAAATAATATGTAAAAAGGTCTAATTCATGTAGGGAAGTTAGAAACCAAAAAAACAAAACATGGAATACAAAATGTACCTAGTTTGTAGCTTGATGGCTGATCCTAGAGAAATTTTGGTAGAGTAATAATACTTTGCCTCAAGAATAATTTTGGTAGAGGTTTGGGTCTCTATTGTTGTTGTTTAATTACTAAAATGAAGACGTACTAGTTGATAGCCTAATCACCTATGTACTAGGATGCTTGATTATGGATTGATCATTCACCTATTACTCCCCTCATTTTATAGGCAAAGAGAGATGGAGGTAAAAGTTTCCATAGGAGGTTAGGTGACTAATTTCAATGCATCATGATGTGTTAGAACTAGGTAAGGTGAATATATTAAATTGTGTCATGTTAGCTTATACATAGCTGGTGTTGTGTTTGGGAGGTGGGGACCTTGACCATCGATGGTTAGGGTGACCATCGGTGGTCAAGGTGATCATCGATAGTTGAGTGTCAAAGGTTGAGTGGGGTAAAAGGGTGGTTTTGGTTAGTTGGTCAAATTGACCATGGTTAGGCTTAGTTAGGGGTCAAAGGGTTAAATTGTTCTTAAAGGGGTCCTAAAGTGGTCCAAGGGCATTTCAACATTTAGAACTATAGTGTGTAAAATTTTGGTGTCTACACCCATTTTTACCAAAATTAAATAAATTACACAAAATTCTATCTCCTCTATCTCCTATTGAAAAAGAGAATGTCATTTTATATTCTCAGGGTCAACATTGACACGTCTATGTGACACCACATGCCTTAATTAGTTCACTTATTTCATTGTATATTCTAATGTAAAGCTTTTCACATAGATATAATTGTATTCTAATACCTTTAACACATCACATTCATGATAGAAATGTTCTTCCTATGTTTTATTCTAGAGAAGGATGCCACTAGAGAAAATCTTATAACACAAAGTGGAATAGTTTAAAATAAACAAAACAAAAAGGGATCATGGTAGACAAATGGGGTCCTAGATCACCTAAGGTGGAAGACTACAAACAAAGAAAACCCTTTATGTATACTAAGTTTAAGTATATAGGTAATAAAAGTAAGGAGTTATACATTCAAAATCTATTACTTTGTGTAATATCTATCTATCTAATGAAATAATAAAAGTTGGAGATACTTGACTTTGAGTGAATCTATTGAGTCTCAATATCCCCTTAGACAATGGTGATTTACAAGAGATTTTTATGCCTTTATATGGATCACACTATAAATTTCAACTCTAGGATAAAATACTTCCAATTTTCATATAATATTTCTCACAAGATAAACCATCTTCCTTCTAAGGCAAACCCTAAGCAATGGCTCCTTCAAATGTAGATGTAGTAGAATTTCAAGATGTAATAATGTGAAAATAAATATTCCTATCTATTGGATTGAAGTGAAGGTCATATTTATAATAATGAATAAATCCTAACCCTTCTATAATTTTAGTCAACAAGGTCGACTTGCACAATCCTATTTTAGAAAAAAAGTTAGCTTTAGGCCTCAAACTAGGTCAGCTAGGCTGACTTAGTTCTATAACATATGGAAATACTTTAGCAATAGGGTTGACTAATTTGATTTATTAGGAAAAATTGGTATTTTCTTGGTTAGAGTTTATTTTGAAAGAAAAATTGATTAGGGAGTTGGATTAATGGGGTTTATTTTCTTGGGGGGTTGGATAAGTGGGATTTGTAATGGGTTTAGGTATACTAGAGTTTAACCAATAATATTTCAAAGCACCAATGGTATTCCCACCCCTTTATCTATGTACCCTTTAAGGCATGCACTTAGATAAATTAAAATTCAATAGGATTATGCAAGAGAGAAATCAATAATAAATGATAAAGTTTATAAATATTTTCTACATACATGTGCCCTACTCAAAGCTCATCACATGTCATGTGAGTGTAGCATGGGATGGTACTTCAAGACACAACATAAAAACACACTAACTATGTTAACAAATTTTAGTGAAAATGTAGAAAATAAATGGTAGCAAGGAATTTTTGGAAATTGAAAGTACCATATACATACCTTGAATTAATTTTACCGATTAGTGGTTGTCTACTATATTTTTAGTCTTGATCATGGAGGGTACAATAATTAATTTATATAAACCCTACAGATACAAGGCAAGAGATCAAAAATAAATAATCACAAGAAAATAAAAATAAATAAAAACTTTCATAACTAAACTAGTCATTTGGAAAATTGGTAAGATGGGATGACAAAGGCTAATTTCATACCAACAGACCAAAGAAAATGAAAAAAAGATAGAAAATTAGGTAACTAAAAATTTAAGGATACCAAATGACCAAAAAGCCTAAAAAATACATCTTAATTAAGAAAATTAACAATTTAGATCAAACCAAGGACACATGAAACTAAAATAATGGAACCAACATCAATGTAAGAAAAACAACAATCCATACTCAAACAAAGATGGAAAAACATCACAAATGTAAACAAAATTAATAAAAGAGAATTAACAATCCATAATCAACAAGGGAAAAACCAAAAGAAATTAAAATAAACAGAATGAGATGACCCACAAAAAAGGTGAAAAAAAATTTGAGGTCTCAAACATAACTAAGGGAAAATTGAGAAGAATAAGACAATGATTAATAGATTATCTCACAACCATTAAATATGCAACTTTTATTCTAATGACAGACAAAATAAAAAATCATATTCTGATCATCTCTAAGAGATATCAATAATAAGAAATATGTAAATTAAAAAAATATTTAGAAACAAAATTTCCTGTCAAGTGGAGAAATGAAACGGGTGGTGGGGGAAATGAATATGGTATCAAGGTGGAAATATAATCTTTAACAAAATAATGACACTTAAATCAAGTTGGAAAGACAAATAAGATTGAAAAATTAAGAACTCTAGATAACTCACCCTATCCACACAAATTTGGGTTAATGAGTGAATTATAAATATCATCACATGAAGGATATATATGAAAGAAAAGTAAAATAGACCTTCATTCCCATAACGTGTTCCCCATTCTTCATGACCCATTTCAAAGTTGTAATTCTATTAAAAATATTGGGTACTTATGTGAGAAATTAGGTGGCACTATATGTATATATTTTTAAAAGTATGAGACCTCCTACCTCATTATATTAGGCTATTGCATTAAAATAGACTTCAGCTCTATCATAGGCCAAATTTGGAGTTTAATCTTCAACTAAGATAGGGGTTGTGATTGAAAATAATCACATCTTTTGGTGTGATTTTGACTTTTAATTTTTTTTCCTTTTGATCATTGCCTTTTATTCTATTTTTTATTTTTTATTTTATTTATTTATCACTATTCTGTATTCTTCATCCCTAAGGATTAAAAAGAACCAACATGGGTGTTAAAAATGACTATCACTAGATAACTTACACTTGTTGGCTAGGAAAAAAACTTTGATATCATGGTGTCTAAGAATCTTGTACTTGCACATTAAAGAAGAGTACGATCTCTAAACTAACCTTGGTGTGCCCATAGTGAGATGGAATAGGGGAGAAGAAGGAAATACACATGAAATTATTGAGATAGCTCAAATAAAAAAATGTTTAATTTTAACATGATACAATGAAAAGTAAGTTTGAATTATCATTATAAGGAATAATGTATATGAGTGGAGACATGAGAATATATTATTTAGAGTTGTTACAAAAAAATAATATGACTAACTTTTAATATTACGAAGACATAACTCTCAATTGTTTCCTTATTTCTTGGAGAAGATACTTAGGTAATGTTCTAGACAAAATCAATTTATAAATGAAGATATGTGAAGAACTAGTTTTGTTCGAGGTCTTATAGTGTAACTCATAAAAGGAAAATCAAACATGTGTAAAAATGAAGGGTGTTTATAATAAGTAAGGGTATTTTGAGAGGAAGGATCAGTACTATCAAATTTCTTACATTGCAACTCAAAAAAGGAAAACCAAAGAGGTGTAAAAAGTAATGAAATTTTTAAATAAAAAATCCAAATATTAAGAGACTTGAAGGTTGACTGATGAAATGAAAACTAAAGAGAAAAATATTCATGAGGATGGTTGGGTCCAATCCATATTATTATGATACAAACTCATGAACTAAATAATATATGTAATAGAATAAAAAAATAATGATAAGAACTAAGGCTATTGAAATTGATGTAATGTTATACCTTAAGAAACTTTGAAAAACCTACAAGAAATGTTAGCACCATAATATATACAAATATATAAAATACATGTAAGATAAACATAGTGTTAACATAACATTTCTTTAAAAATTGAATGTTAGTTGGTTATTTGAAAATATTGATGTTTGCTCCAAAATCATCTATTCATGAAACACCCATGAGATTGGGAATTCCCTAAAAGGGAAGGTATGGGAAACTACAAACTTTCATCTTCTATTTTAGGACTAATTTAGGATCAGCCTAGGGCATGGATATATGTATTTGACTTCACAAATGGATTCTACATGAATAGTCTCCAATAGATACACTATTACAACTGAAAGTTCAATCCAAAGTTCATACACACAGGTTAAAGATTATTATGAGAATTTCAGTATTATGATTTATGTTTCTAACACAAGGGGAGAAGGTAGTTCAATTTCAAAGAACAACACAAAAGAGATGGAAGAGTAAGGGAAAAAAGGGAGACTCGAGGTATAGAATGAACTCAATACATTGATCATCAAACCAAGTGAATTTTCCATAGTTATACCATTGCAGAATGAGTTTCACTAAATTTATACCTTTAAGAACATACAATCAGAAGAGTCTAAGGGAACTAAGAGTATGCCTTCAATATGAACTCTCACTAAAGATGAGTACTAGGAATTTATATTAGAGTACAAATAAACACCATATGATAATTTTAAGATTGACACACAAATTAAAAATATATTATGAAAGGTAAACAAGATAACTCTTATAGTGATTATAATAGCCAACACATCATAACCATAACACACATAAAGCAAAAAATTATTAATCCAATTAACTTATCATTGAATATCATTTAAAAATGGAGATGAAAGAAAATTGAGATGTAGAACAATTTTTTTTCATAAAATATGAATTATATTCATTAAAAAAGTGTTTTTATAATAATCAATATAGGCAAACTTTACAGTCTAGAGAGATAAAGGAAAAAATAGGTGAAATCATGTCTATGATCTGACACGACTTTCAAGCAATTTTTGGTTGACCCCTATATTATAATACAAATTTTACTTATATAGGTAAGGATGGGGATCACCTCCAAATAGAATTAATATTTCATCCTTGGCCATGATGGCCACTCAAAATAGTTACAACCATAATTTAAAATTTACAACAAATAAATCTCTAAGAACCCATAAAATATATATAAGGACCACCTAGTTGATGTGCAGAGGAAGTTATGAAGGTTTGGATCCTAACTTCTTTGATATGATATCCCTAGCTTCCAACATAGCTACAATGAGGTCAAACTCCTTATCTAACTTGGAAAGGTTAATCTCAGATCCATGAAGATTACCTCAACTTGAGTCACCAATCTTTAGTAGACTTGGAAATGTGATTCCATTGACAACTGGGCCCTAGAACCCTAGTTGATGCTCACTTTGGACTACATTTATATATCCAATACCTCTTGTGCCCCTTCATAGTTTTCTATGATGACTTTATCCTTCATGACTTACTCAAATTAACACACGTGGACTCTAAATTCCCCTTGGTTCGGTAAGATTCCATCTATATGGAATAACGCTTAGATATTGACCTCTTTGAATTAGGTCAATATATTTTTCTTTCCCTCTTCCAAGGGTATCATTATAGTGAAAACCATGACCAACCAATCCCCCATCACAACCCTCATGTTCCCTACGTATGTTTAATATAACCCCAAGTCTTATGTTAGCATTAGTTTCAACTTTGATAACATGCCTTTGTTGATCACCACCTATAGCTTTTTCACTTCCCATCTATCTTGGTAATCCTCTTTATGTAGGCTTAGGTCTTTTGGATAAGTACATTAGTATCAACTAGAGTCTCCACTATTTTCCCAATAACTGAGAAAAGTAGTAAGAGGGCATCCTTGACCTGCCCAATTAGTTCATGGGTAAAATTTCTCTTCATTAGGATTCTAAGGTTTAGACCTAGATTTATATGTCCTTGAAGAGATTTTTAGACATATCATGAGTTTTTTCAGAGAATGGAGAGTAAGTGTTCAACCATATTTTCTTCCCCAGTGGAATTATTCATCATATTGAGGGAGAATATATTCTAATGGGTCTATCAAACCAAGGGTTCCCCTCCTAGACAAACTTCCACATATATGTCCTCTTCATGCTCCCCAAAGTTTGGTTGATACTTCACTATACATCCAGGTCACCCTGGGCAATTGTCTTTAGTTATTTTGACCTTGGCACCATTCCCCAAGTTGTGGGAGGTGCAAGAAGGGTGGATAAAATGGTGGTGAGTGATAGATGATGGGGTGAAGAGGAAATGGATTAAGTGGAGGGAGTGAATGAGGAAAGTAGTGGAGGTAAAGGGGGATTGGAAGCAAAAGGAGTAAGGACAAAGGGGGAGGCCCATGAGAACATTTTCACACACCACTATTCCTAGGTCAAATTCACTTGAGGGGGAATTACCACTTAAAAAGGGTCATTGAACATAAGGGAAGAGATGGGTTATTCAAAGACCAATCCCATGGTTCCCTAGGTAATAAAACAAGGGGGATGAGGAGAAAGCCACCAAAGTGTTGTGACTAGGGATGGAGGAATTATTGAGGCCTATGGAGGAGGTTAGACTAGATCATAAGGCCTTTGAGATAGATTTGGAGTGTGAGTTACCTTCTACTTATTTTTAGCCTCTTATTCATGTCAACTCTAGATGTTGTAGTGGAAAGATTGGTTAGGATAATAGGAACTATGGGATCTAATGCTAGAGGACTCATATATAATAAGGTAGGCACTAAGATGACTAGATTCATAATTGGGAGGGTTCCTACCACTAGTAGTATTCTCTTGATAGTTGTAGCTATGTTTAGTGATAAAGGAACACCCAAATAAGGCACTAAGAGGATTTTAGGTTGTAAAATAGATAGAACATAAGGGAATAAAAATGAAAGGATGATCAATAGGATCAATTCTAAAGGTACTTGGTAAAATTATGGAGGGGGTAAAATGGGGAAAATAGGAGGGACCATTTAGGGGGCTTGTGGGAGCAAAACAAAATTGGTGGGTGCTAAGAGTGGGAGTTATAAAGTGGAAAGAGTAAGGGGTAGAAGGGAAATAAATGAAATTATAGGTGTGAGAGGGGGAACCTATGTTGGTTCATATTTGGATCCTTATTTTAGGCTCACCCTTAGAGTACCTATCACATCAAACCTCAAGGCATATGTGGCCTAAAGTTGAGGTGTTAGTGGTTGAGCTAATTGTACCTGGTCTACCTAGCATTATGTAACTTAGGTTTAGTTTTATCATGGATATAATACTAGATATACTAGAGGATGTGGAGGTAGAGGTAGGGAATGAGGATCAATAGATAAAAGAGGAGGTAGAGCTAGATTTGGAACACAAGGGGGAGTAGGTGGTGAAATGCCTTGTAAAATCCTTTGGGAGATAGTAGGAGGAGTCAGAGTTAGATCCATCACATACTAAGTAGGAGTTAGAGGAGGCAAAAATGGGCCTTCTTGAACCTTATTCCCTATCTTCTTATTCTTTATCATGATCTAAGAAAACACTTCTTAGTCATCGATGAAATCTATGTAGAGCTTGTCATCATCATATACTTGATGACCATAGTTAATATTATGGAAAGATGAATATCATGTTAGGTGAGCTCTGATTATCCCCTTAGGGTGCTAGTGATAGAGCTTGTCTCTTTTTATGGAAAATAAGTCCCATCCAAAAACCATTTTTTTATATTAGAGGGAAGGTCTTATAGATGTGGTGCTTGATTTTGATCAAGAGTGGTAGGCATGCCTTCTAATGACACTATATATAGAACCTAAATATGCCTTCCACCAGCTAATAGGCAATATCCTACTCTATAATATAGTCAAGGATAAAATACAACAAGCAACGGGATCTTTGAATAAACCCACAATCTAGATCACATTTTCCTCCCTATAAATCTAGTAGTCTCTAATGGCAGTGATGAAATCCCTAATTGCTTGATATAACCAAGGAACTAGGGCCTCATTGATCACTTTATATCTGGTATAAATATTTTAATATGTCCTAAATGTGGTTATGTAACTAGTGGACTTATATCTTGTATAAGACCACATGGACTACTGATCCCTTGGGAACCCACATAGGAAAATTTGAATGCTTGAAAGAGAGCATCTCATAATTTGTATCCACTAGGTAGCTCATCATGTACAAATTTCTCCTAGATCAAACATCTACTATGGAATTGACCAAATTAAAGTTGATTAGTTATCTAATATATATAATGTCAAAATGTGTGAGGATCATATGCAGGAAAGGCACCCATAGCTCATTTATGTGCAAGTAATCTTAGGCTTCAAACAATTAGTTTAACAAGATTATGCCTACCCAAACTTCCTCCTAGGAGGTGTGGACCATGAACACATTAATATACTCACTTTTAACCCATTTATCATCTAGGTTCTTATCCTAGTTTTAGAGGACATTGTATGTTTTGGTAGGTCCCCATCTAGGCTATTATTGCTATTGCATCATAATAAAAGGTGTAATCTGGGAGGGAGTTGTATGCCTTACAAGAATTCCTAGAGATATCAATAATCTAGTTTTGGGAGTTAGGTGAACACACACAATTATGAACCTCATCATATATATGGATGACACTGTGAAGGAGGTTTCTAAAAAATATAGCATTAGGGAATGCCTATGGCTTGACAATGGCTTTGTGAGGTCTACACTTCTTATAGGATTGAAGGGCATCCTTAAATTCTACTTGTTCATCATTTTTAGAGCTTGAATACATGGATAATTATTTGGCCACTTTGATTAAGTCATTTTAGTGCTTTAATTTTGTCAATCCAACTGAGAACGTGGTATCTTGGTACTTAGGTTCAGCCTTTGGGTTTGGAGAGGATGTGATCATTATAGTAGGACGAAGGGGTAATTGGGAATCTCTAAACATGGGAGGCATAAAATATAGGGGTGTTCTATGATAATTAGAGATAATAGAGTTAAATTATTCTCTAATTTAGTAGTGGTAACCTTTAGTGATCTTACCTTAGGATTTTATAAATACATGCGTACAATTCCCTATATTAATGACATTTGGCATCTCACTTGTTAAAAATTCTAATTTGAGTTGGTTTCTAGATTTCCTCTCTTTAATTTTAAAACTAAAGTTGAATTTAGAGATTATAATCTTCCATCAACAATCAAATATATAAATGTTGATGGGATTTTTTAAAACTATCTAATTAGGCCCAACTTTCTATTTCATTAATGCTCAGTGCATGGTGGGGTCATGGTCATGTCCCTCAAAGGCCTCTTGGTTAACTCCTACTTTTAGATATGTGTCATCTGCTTAGTGTTCCTCCTATTAATGGTTGACACCTAGGTACATCTTTATACTCCATGTCATTCCCTTCGAAATGGTGATGTGTTTCCCAAGGACACATGGTTTGGCTCTCTTGGGCATAGCCTAATTAGTTATCTGGCCTCATTCATATCTTATTCTAACATTTTAGAGGCCTTAAATAGATGCCAATTTTTTTTCATTATTGGGTAGTATTAGACCTTATAATTTATCTAATCTCTCCTAGGATCTGACATATTTGATAGTTTTAGGGACTAGACACTCTAACAACTAGTGACATGGTACCTTTTGATTAGGCTAGGCTCTCTTAGACTATAACATCTTTGATAGGTTTGGGGACTAGATACTTTGTCACATGGTGATGTGGTATCTTATGATTAGGATGGGATCTCTTAGGATCTAACATCTCTAATAGGTCTAAGGATTGGCCGCTCTTACAACTAGCAATGTGGTACCTTCTCATTCAACTAGACTCTCTTAGGCTCTAACATCTTTAATAGGTCTGGGGATTTGCTTCTCTAACAACTGGTGATGTGGTTCCTTCTCATTTAGATGGGATCTCTTAGGCCATAACATCTCTTATAGGTCTCAGGATTGGCCACTCTGACAACTAGTGGTGTGGCACCTTCTCATTCATTCGAGATATCTTAGACTCGATCATCTCTGATAGGCCTAACGATGAGCCACTCTAAAAATTAATGATGTGGCACCTTCTCATTCAATCAAGCTCTCCTAAGATTTGACATGTATGAAAATTCTAAGGAATAACCATTATGAAACTTGGTGATGTGGTGCCTTCTTATTTATATGGGCTCTCCTAGGTTCTAACATCTATAATAGGTCTAGGTACTAGCCATTCTAAATATTAGGTAATGTGGCACCTCTTGATCTAATAGGGCTCTCCTAATCTTTGAAATCTATGACAAGTCTAAGGATTATCCATTCTAATAACTAGGTAACATGGTTCCTATTAATTTATATAAGCTCTCTTAGTCTCTAACATCTTTGATAGGTCTAAGGACTGGACATTTTGAAAACTGGGTGACATGGTGCCTCCAGATTTGATTGGGTTCTGACATCTCTTATAGGTCTAAGGACTAACCACTATAATAATTGGGAAACATGGCACCTAATAATTTAACTAGGATATCCTAGGCTCTGAAATCTCTTATATGTTTATGGATTGTCCATTCTAACAATTGGGTTACATGGTGCTCTCTCATTTGATTGGGCTCTCCTAGGCTCTAATGGGTTTGGAGACTAGCCATTCTGAAAATTGGAAATGTGCCACCTCCTCATTTGATTGGGATTTCATGGGATATAAAATTTATAATATTTATGGGAATTTTACATTTTAAAAACTATGTGATGTGATGCATACTCATTTGGCTAAGCTATCCACTTTGAAATCCACAAAATGACTAAGAAATGAAAAAGAACATAATACATTTAAAATTTTCTCATCTTTCACTAAGATTTTAATTTTTCATGAAGGGTTATGGGTGTATTATTTTGGGGAAGGAATGAGACTCTAGTAATTTATATCAAAAACATACCTATAATGTTATAATATTAATTCATGAAAGAACTAGTCAACCTTAGTTATAAAAATAGATGAGACCTACTGTTGCTCAAGGAAATTAGGGTGACATAGATTTCAAGAATTTAAGCAAGTAATACTAAAAAAAAAAGAAAGGATCCTAAAGATTTGGTTCATGAGATTTTTAGAGGGTTCCCCCATTTTGAAGAAAAGGGGGTGTGTTTTCCACAATAAATTGTGACTTATGTAGGGAAAGTGATGATAAACACTTAGAACTTGACCAGTTTATTCTTCTTTCCTTACTCCACATAGAGATTATAAGAGGGAGATTTATTCACAATATAAAATGTAAGACACTAAATTCTCAAAATATCAAGTGAAATAATAAGATTTCAACTTATAGATGACCGCCAGTGTGTGTAGGAAGTGATTTTCATTTTTTATTTAATTTTAGTTTTTATTCAAGAGAGGATAAACTGGTTATCAAGTTTCATCTAGAGATTTGATGGCTTGATGTATTAGAGGGGAGATGGATAGGGAATTGATCTTCTACTAGAAAATAATATATATCCATAATATATATACCTATAGTCCCGTTCATAGCCTTACTCTATTATCAGCTATGCCAAAAAGCCTACACTAGAGATTGCATGTATAGCCCTTTTGAGGTAGACTCAGAATCTAGGTTATGCATAATTTTCTTATCCTTTTACAAGATTACCTATTAAAATATTATCATTTACTATTATTATCCATTAAGGGTTTGGGACTAAGCCAAATTTGAATGGATGATAAGGAAGCTTTGAATACCAACCAGTCTTTGATTAGCTCCAATAATTTGGTATTTTCTTGAGAAAATATTTTATGTGTAACTTGGTGGCTCTATTAGGATGTGGGTTGTTCTAAAATACACATGTTTATTTTAGAATCATTGGACTCTCATATTTTTAATGTCAAAATTTTCAATTACCATTTTAAAAATACATAGAATAAAGGTTTCAACATGGGTCATCTTACTTTTCAATAATCCTTCTAGGATTTAGCTTTCAACTAGAGTAGTTACTAATAGGGTTAGGCATTAGAAGAACATCAAAAAATAAAGAGGGAGCTAGAGTAGAAAACCAAAAAACAAAATAAAATCACATAGTGAAAAATAAATGTATATAATATATACATTACCACCTTTATTTAGATTAATTAGAAACTACACTAGAGGGGATAGTCAAGAAAGAGTGTTTCAAGAAATGCCCATTTACTGGAAGTGGTAGCTCATTTCCCTCAAGATCCTTGAGATATAAGGTGTTTTATCCCAATATTTTGGCTATTTTTTATGTTCCAATCTATAGGGGATCACATTTCAAATGCTGGCCTTTCATTTCATGAGCCTTGTCCTACATTAAGACTAGGTCAGTGATTATGAAGGTCTTGATCCTTGATCTCTTATTGAACCATCTTTTTACTATATCTTGGTGTTTACTAAAGCTCAACATAGCTTCATCATAGGCTTTCTCTAACTTAATTTGTTCAAGGATTCTATAATTCACCTTATCATCCCATTCCATGAATTATTTCATGAAATCATAAATTAATAACCTAAGCATGACCAACATGATTGACTCTAACCCATAAACTAGAAGGAAAAAAGAGATTTTTAGGGCTTGTTTATACATGGTGTAGTCTACCCATAGGGTGAAATTTATCAATGAGTGTCATTATTGAGGATTTTCTATAGCTAATTTTTTGATGGTATCAATCAAATTCTTGTTAGTGTACTCCATCAATCTATTCCCTTATGGGTAGTGATTGGATAATAAGTTTAGTGTGATTCCATTGTCATAGGTCTATCATGTGAATTCTATGGATTGAAAGGTAAGGATATTATCACATACCAAAGAAATAGGGACTAAAAAATAGGTGGTTATGGTGTTCTCAAGGAACTTGATGACTTTAATGTTGGTGATTATTTTGGTTATAACTACCTCAGACCACCTAGTGTAATAGTTTATGCCTGTAAGAATGAACTTATGGCTGGATAATAAATTAGGGTTGATGACCCCCACAAAATCCATTCCCCATTGTGAAAATGGTGTAGATTCCATAATAGGATTCAATGGCATTAATTCATGTGTTTATCTCTTAGCAAAGGTTTGACAATGATGGTAAAAGTAGACATGGGCATGGATATCTTTGAAGAATGTGGGATAGTAGTATCCTACTTGAAGAACTTTATGGCCCATGGCATTTGCTGCCAAATGACCGGATCTCAATATTTCATGGAAAATTGCGATTATCTCTTTGGTCTATTCTTATGATACACACTGGAGGTAGATTCCTTCATGGTTCCTTATGAAGATAACTCATTTTTTCAACATATAATTCTTAGCCTTCAATTGGAGGGCCCTATTTTTTGTTTTATTGAGTCTCAGAGGTACACTTTCATAGAGTATAAAGTGCATGATCGAAGCATACCAATTTGATTATAGTACCCTCTTTTGGTCCAATTGGTGTAATATAATCCTTAGGTCTATCTTCATATTTAACTGAGTAAGGAATTATCCTTTAACCAATTTATCTTTCTTGGAATCCAAGTCATATTATTGAAACTTTGTCATCCATCAACCTTTTCTTTCACCTAACTCATTCTACCCCAGCATCTATTTTATAGCCAAGTCTAGGATAATAGCATGCAATTTTTTTTGAAGGATGTAATGTTTAAATTTTTTCACTTCCTTGACTAGGGCATATGCATGCTTGTCTAAGATATAATATCTAAGCTGAGCATTCTTAAAATTAGTTCTCATAAAATCCATAGGGTGTTCTTATCCTTCTACCTTTGGGTAAGGCAAGTGGTAATGGTGTGCTCTAAAGTTAAAGGTAGATATAGAAGTATTATGTATAATCTGACCTGATGTGTATCAAGGCTTGCATAATGGTATATTTAATATCCTTAAAAGTATTTTTTGATTTAAGTATGGCATTCTAATTTTGCATCCTACAATAAAATTACATTCAAGGGCTTTCCTATTTTAACAAATTTAGAAATAAATTTACGTACAAAGTTGATTTTCCCAAAGAAATATTTTAGTTCCTTCTTGATATTAGGTTAAGTTAGTTTGGAAATTAAATCTAACCTTTCAGGGTTGATAGAAATAACTTCTTTTGTGATAATGTGATCAATAATATTACCTTAAGTGACACCAAACACACTCTTGTTTGGGTTTAATTAAATGCCATACCTTCTACATATGTCAAATACCCTTTATAAGTGGCACACATGATTAGACCTATATTTTGAAAACATAGTTAAATCATCCATGTAGATTATTATACATTACCTATCAGTCCTTCAAAAGTGAAGTCCATTTCCCTTTGGAAAGTGGCCTCAACATTGGTCAACCTAAACTTCATTAATTTACAAGAAAATGTTCTCCACTTGGTGGTGAAAGAAGCCTTAGTTATATCTTTGGGGTTGACCAAGATGTGGTTGTATCTAGAGAAGACATCCAAAAAGGATATCATTTGAGACATGTTTACCAATTATATCACCTTGTCTAGGGATGGCAATGAGTAATTATCTTTATTAGAGACTCGGTTCAAGTTTTAGAAGTCTACACATAGATATATTTCTCTATTCATCTTTCACATAGGCATTAGATTGGCCACCCAAGTGGAGTGGTGAATTGGGAAAATTATCCCTATAGAGAGTAAATTATGAACTTATTTGTGTATTAAGGGATGCAAGATCAGGTTTATAAGCTTTTGTCTTTTCCTAAAGGGTTTTTAGCTTGTTTTATGGGGGATGGTGTGAGTGATTACTCTTAGGTAGAAGACCTTAAGGTTTACATAGGCCCAAAAAATCACATTCTTATACCTTATTAGTAACCTTTATAGCTTCTCTAATTCATGATCCATCCAATCAGGATCCATATTAACCATCTAAGGATTTTCTATAGGATCGAGGTTAATGAGTCAACACTTTTAGTCCTCAAACTTGGGTCTTTGGATTTGGAAAATGGATTATGACTCGTCAAATTATTTTTACAATGAAATCATAACTTTTAGGATCCATTTACCATGAATATTCAAGACTCCATATTTATCCATCTCATTCTTGGGGTTATTTCTATCTTTCTCATTTATAACTTGGGCCTTGAATATTCCCTCATTGTTGAGGAACTAGATGATCTATTGCTCATCTTTGAAGACTTGAAAGTTTATGACATTTTTTAGGATAAAGGGACATGGGAAAATATCTATAGATAACTCTTTCATTTTAGTGTCATCTAAGGGAGTTAGGTTTTCCATCGTAGATGCTAGTGAGTCTATTATTTGGTTTTCCTCCTAGGTAATAAAGATGATGTTAAATGTGTTAAACATATCAATTAGGTCCTAAGCTCTATGCTTATACCTTATGAGGTATGATATATTATATTAAAATTTAGTCTTGGTCTAGTTGACTACCAACTCAAAATTTCTAAATACTCTTAGTTTGTTTGCCTTGTATTTTAATGCAAATTACAATCCCAAGATTAGAGCTTCATACTCTATCAGGTTATTTATGTAGGGAAAATGTAGCCTATATGATGCTAAATGTTTTCTCCCTAGGGAATATATGAGTATAAAACTAGTCACACTACCTTATTTAGAATGAGCCCCATATATATATAAAGATACAGTAGTCCAAATAGGTTTGGGCTATGACTAGTTTGATCTTTGGGTGGCTTTGTGCTCAACATGTAGATGCCTAACTCTGAGGAAAATAGGTTTATATTATTATTAATGTTTTAATTAGCTATCATATGTTTCATGTGGGGTTATTTATCTACCCTTATTTTTTTGGCTACTCACCATGAAAATGACATATGAGATAATTCTATGGCCATATACTCGTTTAGGACTTTAGACCAATCTCTATTGAGGAACATGCCATAGGCTATAGGGATATCTAATACTTGAATGTATATGAAGTTTTAAATCTTAGGATTGGAATCCAATTGGATGAAAACATTTATTAGTTCATCTATCACTTTTGCTTTTGACTTGTCTAGTTGCACCACTACCTTGTCTGACTTTATGGGGGCCAACTTGAGTTTTTCACATATCCTTGTTAGCATTAAATTAGTTGAGACTCCTGAATCTACTACTAAGTTATGAATATTATTTCCCAATAATATAATGGTTAAAAGGAAAGGGAGTACCTCCATATTTTTTTAATGAGCGCATTGATGTTTGCTACTCTTAGTTTTGGCTGGGCATGTGGGGTCAATTTTTGAGTCAAAGATTTCAACAAGAGATCTCATTGCTCTATGATTTGAGCAAGCTCATGAAGGGTAATGTTAGGCTTGATCTTTTTCATATCTTCCACTATGTTATAAAGTCCCTTAATTTGGATTAATGGGGTTTTCATATGTGCCTTAGCTTCTTGAGGTCTTGGAGGTGGGGGATCATTCCTATTTTTTTGGTATGGTGGGGTTGCACCATTATTAATAAGGTTGGGGTAGTAAGGGGATGTTTTTTTTACCTATTATTGAGGGCATATTTTCTCTTTTTTAATTGATGAAATTATTTCACCTCACCAATACCCTCATATAGCTCCTTTTTTTCTTGGCTAGGGAAATCCATGGTCTCTAACACCATAATAGTACCAAGGGATTTACCTGAGTTGGAAGACCACCTCATATTATTCCATTTCCTTCTAGAAGATTTCAAAAGTATAATTAAAATTTGTGAATTCCATTTCCCCATGTGATACCATATTATGTACTCAACACTAGATAGGTAAGGCTATCTTAATGATATTGATTTTGGGTAGCCTATTGGGTGAGTTTTCTAGGGGGTTGTGAGGGAGTTTATAGTCCTTGTTTAGTTTTTAATATGTGAATTTTTTGTTGGAAATTTATATATTAGATTACTCACCTACCTTTGTAGCCCTAGGAAGTCATTTCTAAGTTGTTATACCATATGTTTAATGGTATCAAACTCAGTCTTGGTGGACTTCTGAGGTGTGGTTTGGGTATTGTTAGCCTCTATCAACATTACTTAGTGTTGAGTCTAGGGGACAGATTTATGGCCCCATGTATTAAGGAAACCTAGTTATTGGTTTGAAGTGAGATGAATCAGTGGGAGTTGATGCGTTATTAGGAGTGGTTGAAGTATTGGGGTATTCTGATTAATGTTGGGTAAGAAGTTCAATATAGGCATTTATGGTATCACACTAGGAGTGGGGTTTATTTTATGACATTGAGGGTTTATTTGCCTATCTAATTTGATGTCCCCTACAAAAGTTGAGGATACATATATTATGTCCACATCCTTTCTTAGGAACATGGTTTTCTAAGGGTTTAATACATTCTTATACATTTCAAGTACCAATTGAGGGTTGGGCTGATAAATCATAGTGACCTAACTATACATATTCTAAAACCTAGCATTGAAATTCCTAATAGGCTCATTAGGATCCCTTTTGATATAATAAAACTAATAATATAAGACACTGAGGTCTATAAATTTCCTAAATTGGGTGAGAAAATAAGTGTTGAAATGGTCCCAACTCAGGATAGAGTCTTCAGGAAGGTTGAGGAACCAATCATATACTAAGTCCATTAGGGTGAAGGGAAAAATCCTACATGCCACATCCTCATGTTATACATTTAGGATTATCAAGGTATTTTTTTTATAATTTATTTGTTCCTTCATAATTTGTCTCATGTCAAGGGTGAAATAAGGAAGATACCTCTCAGGGTTCTTGGGTAAATCATGGATAACTCTTAGGATGTTAATGGAAGAGACAACTAACTAAGCCATTTTAGGCTATAAATTTGGGATAGGTTGAAAGGATGAATTGATAAGAAGAATAGTAGGTATATGTTGGTTGAGCCTAAGTTTTCTTTGGAAAAGTAGGAGTAAATTACTAATCAGCCTTAGCAGGACCTATCCCTGATAACAGATGAACTAGTCTCTAGGATGCTTCACAATCAAATAGTAGTTAGCATATTATTACCAATAATCTAATCTCAACATATTCATAAACAAATAAATGGAAAGTGTGAAATATTATAATAAGGATCCCTCCTTATGACACCAATAGTTGTTAACTCCAAACTCTACTATTCATGAAATGCCCATGAGATTGGGCATTCCATAAAAGGGAGGGTGGGTAAAACTATAGAATTTTATCCCCAATTTTAAGACTAATCTAGGATCAAACTAGGGCATTAATGTAGGTATTTGACTTCATAAATGGAGACTTCATGAATAGTCTCCAAGAGATGCACTATAACCACCGAAATTTCAATCCAAAATTCATACCCATAGGTTAAAGTTTATTATGAGAATTTGAGTATTATGTTTTTTGTTCCTAAACACAATGGGAGAGGGTAGTTCAATTTAAAAGAACAAACACAAAAGATAAGGAAGAGTAAGGTAAAAAAGGAATCATCTAAGTCTAGAGTGAACTCAATTCATTGATCATCAAACCAAGTGACTTTACCATAAGTATACCATTGTATACTAAGTTTCACCAAAATTCTACCTCGAAGAAAATATAGTGGCAAGATTCTAAGAGAACTAGGAGTATGCCTTCAATATAAGCTCTCACTAAAGATGAGTACTGGGTGTTTAAGTAGAGTACACATAAACACCATATGATAATTTAATATTGACACAAAAATTAATATTACTATAAAAGGGAAATGAGATAACTCACACAATGATTATAATAGTTAAGCACATCATAACCATAACACACATAAAGGAAAAAAGTATTAATCCAATTAACCTAGCATTGATAATCATTCAAAAATGGAGATGAAAGATAATTGAGACATAAAACAAATTTCTTTTACAAAAAATAAGAATTGTATTCATTAATAGAAGTAAGTTCTATTATAACAATCAATCTAGGCCAACTTTATAGTCTAGAGAGATGAAGGAAAAAGTAGGTGAAATCTTGGCTAGGATCCAATAACACTTTTGAGTAGTTTTTGGTTGACCCCTATATTAAAATATAACTTTTAATTATATAGATAAGGATGGGGATAACATAAAAATAGTGTGAGGATCCCATATTGAGCCATGATGGCCACTCAAGATAGTTTCAGACATAATTAAAAATTAATAAAAAACCCTAAAACCCATAAAAGATTTACGCAAACCACTTAGTTGATCTGCAAATATGAAGGTTTAAATCTTTACTATTTTGATCTAGCATATTTATCTTCCAATGTAGATACCATGAGATAGAACTCCTTGTCTAACTTGTAAAGGTTCATTGAGGGATTTCTAAATATTACCTCAACTTGAGTCACTAGTCTCTAGTAGACTTAGAAGGGTGATTCCATTTACACTTGGACCCCACATACCTAGTTGATGCTCATTGTAGACTATGTTAATAGATATATCATCACCTATGCCCCTTCTTGGTTTACTCTAATGACCTTCTCCCTCATAACCTAGTCAAATTTACATAGGTGGACTTTAAATTCCCCTTGGTCTCACAGGGTGCCATCTAGGTATAGTAATATAGAGATATTGACCTCTTTGAAGTAGCTTAATATATATATTTTTTGCCCTCTTCAAAGGGTCATATTGCAATGTGATCCATATCTAACCACTCATATATTACAAGCCTAATGTTCCCTACATATGTTTGATACAAATCTAAGTCTATGGTCAATATTAGTTTCAACTCTAAGAACATGCCTTTGTTGATCACCACCTACAGATTCTTACACTTCTCATCTATCTCAATAATCCTATCTATGTAGTCTTAAGTCTATTGGATAAGTATGTTGGTATCAGCTAGAGTCTCCATTACTTTCTCAATAACTAAAAAAATTAGTAAGAGGGCATCCTTGACTTACCCAATCAGTCTAATGGGAAAAGTGCTCCTCACTTTGGGTTTAAAGGTTTGGACTTGGCTTTGCATGTCCTTCAAGATATTTTTGGATATATCATGAGTTGTTCAAAGAAGGAAGAGTGGGTATTCAATCAAAATTTCTTCCCCAATGGAAGTAATCACCTTAGTGAGGAAATAAAAATCTTGATAGGTCCACCAAACCATTAGATTTCCATTTTAGACAAACTTATATGTCAGTGTCCTCTTCATGCTCCCCAAAGCTTTACTATAAATCAGGGTCACCTTAGGTAGTCATATTTGGTTCTTATGACCTTCAAACCATTCCTTAGGTTGAAATAGGTATATGAATGGTGGATAAAATGGTGGTTAAGGGTGGAGGATATGTTAGAGGGGAGATGGATGGAGTGAATGAAGAAAGTAGTGGAGGAAAACGGGGTATGGGAGTAAAAGGAGGAGGACAAAGGGGAGGCCCATGGGAAAATCTATGCCCACCACTATTCTTAGGTCAAATTCACTCGAAGGGAAATTGGCTTGAAGAAAGGGTTTTTGAAAAAAATGGAAGAGATGGGTTGGTTGAAGGTCAATCTCATGGCACCCTAGTGTTGACTACTTTCTACTCCCAAGCCTAGAAAGGAGTCAACCTATTGATGTGGGTTTTATGAAAACTACAGTAAAATGAGGTAGCCTATAACATTTTAGGATCTATATGGAGGTAAAATCCACTCCAGGGCATGAGTTTTAGGTATGCATTATATCTCAACCTATTGATGGAATATGGGTAGAACATGTAGGTTGTTAACAAGGTTTTTTAGATGGAGGTGTGGCCTTCTAACATAGTGATTTTTTATACAAGTTGGATGGGTGATTGGTTTCTAATATAAAGTGGGTATATATCAATAAAAATATCAAAAAATAAGGTAAGGTAAGTTAGAAAATAACACTATATAGTTCTTGTAAATTACCCCCTGGTTGATTTCTGAATATACATGCTTTCTCAAACCTATCTATTACTAGCAAAAATAACACACATGCAGTCAAACATGGCTAAAAAGTCTAAGGGAACAAAGATGTGAGAAGTTCACACACCTCAAACAAAGTTTTATCCTTTTGGGTTAGTTTATTCACACCCTTGATCAAGAGATTATGGCTCAGGCAAGGGAATTATCTGAGGTAGCTGTTACACTCACAAAAAAAACTACACCAAAGAAAGCATAAATACACATTCATAAATAAAATTCAATTAACTTGACCAATTTTATTTATATATTTACTTATCTTTTAATATCTATTACACATCTTAATATTATTATATCAATCAATAAATCAAGAATCTACTTACAGCTATATCACACTAAAGATTTATTGAATCATACAACCATAGAAATAATAATAAATTACATGGAGTTGGAAAGAAAATACTCAGGACACTTTGTTGATGACCAAAATTTTTTTGCTACTCTATATTACAAAATTATCTGACACTTAAAACTAAGTGGGGTTACAATTGTATATATAGACTTAGGGAAGGGGTCACCTCATCCTCCAAGTTTATGTAAATGGTTACACATGTCGATTAGAACATTTAGTTTTAAAAACCATCTAAGAGGTAACTAGGAGCTAAAAATAAATAAACTAACTTTAAAAATTCATGTATCATGTGCATGTACACAAAATACAAAGTTAATTCCTTATAATTATACACTCAAAAATTTAAATACATAAACTGTTACAAAATTATACATACATAATACTTAGCCTATCAAGGCTTGCTCATTTGAAGTACTGCATGCACTTTATTTGGAGTGGAAGTCAACATGGCCACTAAAGTTATAGTTACATTTATGTAAGATTTATTTTTATTTGCCTCATTATCTTCATAGACTTTATGGGCTTCTCCATGTTACTTCCGTATGATATCCAAATTTAGCAATGAAGGCTAATGAATTCTATTTATCTATCCAAGGAGCTTGGCATGCTCATCCATGGTTATTTTAAATTTATTATTGAATATATCAACTTCAATGACCTTTAAATCCTTTCTCAACTTTAATTTAATTTACTTAATTGACAAACCTTACAATCTCTCCTTGAATTCATTGACTACCTTCTAAATAAACTTGTCAAAATTGAGCCTACTAATCAGCTTACTAGTGGAGTCTTTCAAATTTGATAACTTTAGCTTTTACAAAATATAAAGGATATGAGCCTCATGTTCTTGGAATTTTGGAAATAAATCCTTGATGTTTTTTAACCAATGTTTTGCTTCCTCCTACCTAATAACTACTAGGTTCAAGGCATTGGATGCCTCCAATGTAGTTATTAAGTCAAGATGAATGTAGAGTGAGGTGCCTATAGACTAATAACATATTTAGTTTTGAATTATCATCTCTCAGAGAGTTATACAATAGATTATATTATCTTACATGAGGGGCTATCTCATCCCTTATAAACTCCATATCTTCTAATGCATTATAACATCTTGAAGTTGCCTCTTAGATTTTAGCTTCAATACTAACTAGGATGTGCACTATTTTGTCCTTTTATTTAAAATATTAAACTTCCTTATCCAACACTTGTACCTCTACTTCTATCTCTTGATGAGCTATTTCTATGCCCTTATAGATGGAAACTATAACATCCTTATGCACCTAAGCTAGGCTTTCTAGATTTTATTCATATAAGGTTTACCCTGGTTGTCTATTCTACCTTTTTGTAAGGGATAACACCTCTTACCTATCCTCTAAGATGATTTAGGTTCCCTTTCCATCTTATAATTTTCTCTTCTTGACCCTTTGGATGCTATTGGTTTGAGGATCAAATAATGCAGAAACATATGGGAGTTTTGTGATCTTAAAATTTGGTAGTTGAGAAACTTTACTCCTCAAATATACTACCTAAGGAATAATATCAAGTTGGGATGCATCATAGGTTATGGTAAAAACCTCTTCCTCTATTTCCTCTTAGGATTTCTACTACTTCCTAGAGGCCTTGGTTAGGATATCTAGAAGGGAAGGCTATATGATCTTAAACCAATCCACTCCTCCAAATTGAAGGAGTGGATAGAGTATGACCATTTGAGGTTTGTATTTCCTCCCCATGCCAATGGTTGTCATATTAGTCTCCTCTATAGAAGTGGTATTTTTAAGTGGAAGGGTGATTTGGTTAGATTGAATGTGGAGTTAGGAGGTGGCTAAAACTATCTTCACCTTCTTAGACACCTTATTTTTCTTAAGGTCTCTAACCATAGTGGTGATAATAAGAACATAAGGGATTGGTATGATGAATAAGATGGAAGTGGAGATAGAAGGAGTAATATTAGTAGTGAAGGTGGAAGGAAGGGATGTGGGGACTTCCACAGAGGTAGCCTAGTCAAAAATGCATATAGAAGACAAAGGAAAACTAGGAAAAGATCTAAATGTTACCATCCCTTAAAGAGTGCCTTCCTTCTATCTAAATCCTTGGTGGAAACATAAGACTCACCTTAGATTATCCTCAAATGATCCTCCTAAAATCCAACAATTTGTGATCATTCCAACACCTCTTCATCTAACTTAGCATTCAAAAATATGAAATCATATTTATAAGGCTCATGACTATATGGAATGTTGAATCCATGGATGTGTTTCTAGATCTGCATGTGCAGATCCTAGTCTCTATATGGAAGTTTAGGGAAAGGATAACTCCCTCATTTACCACCTACATACCCAAGATACTTTCTCATTATGAACACCATCTTGCTAATGGTGATTAGATGACAAAAATATAAGTCTTTCTTCTACCTTGTTGAATCTTTTTCAATACTCTTCCATAATTAGAAGGCAATCTCCTATTTAGCTAACTTGTCTAGAACAAACATTGGTAGACAAAAAGGGCCACCCTTGTTCCCCCATACCATGATGATAGTAAAATATGGGTAGAGGAAGTAATTTCCTTTCCTAACTAGGTTCTTCACTATAGTATACCCAATCCAAGGCATAGGTGAGCCATGAATAAATTGTCAAATCTAAGGATAAATATCCTTGAAGATTCTAGTCATTTTCTTAGTATAAAAATACATGTGCATGAACTGATAGTGATCATAAATCTTGTTCTTCTCATAGTCCATGGCTAGAGACCACAATTTACCAAGGTCTCTATAATATGTTCCCATTATTGCATCTAATATATATGACATTATGAAGAAATATCCAATGGGTGTAAGATGTTTATCTTTGTGGATAATTTGATCCCTCAACCATAGGATTATGATCTTGTCAAGGGTGTAAGTGGCATCATACATGAGTATCATATAAAATAATGGTACCCAATCTAAATTATTAAAGTGGATGCAAGGCATACCACATATTTTATTGAGGAACACTATGTTGATGTTAATTCCTATCTTAAACTTGTAAATTGAGATGGCCCCCTTTAGCTTCTTCCCTTTCCATGAGATAGTTTGGTTTGAAAGGAGCCAAAATGATAACACCTTCTCCATTGAGGTCTCTGCATTGAATTTCACCAATGTGTGCTTATCAAAGTAGATGTCATGGATGTTCAATGACAAATATATATAAAAATATAGCCTTGAGATGTAATTGACCACTGTGTTGTTGTTAGAGTGATTCATGAATGTATCTTGTGATATTCTATTGGCAAAGAATAAGTCCCTCAAGAGGTCTATGCATGGCAGCACTTCTAGATTTGTAGTAGTAAAATAAAATCTTTAAAATTTGTAAGCCAATAATTACTTCACAAACAATCTATATACCAACATCATATCATCCTCTAATGAAAATATATCCACTAAATCATTAACATCCCATAACATTGAGTAATTCCTATATTTATCTCTGAACATGGTGGTATCAAAGATTATATCAGTGAATTCTATTGAATATTTTATCAAGTATGGATATGGAGGATTGGTACCTCAAAATTTTCTATATGTACATGCAATGGATGCATGATTGATTTTTCTCTCGTACTCAATGTGCTACATGCTTTATATGCTTGTATGTTGAAGAAAATAACTTCGTTCTAGCTCGATTGCTATTCACTTTATACTCTTAAAGTAGAAACTAGGGATATTCATTGCTGTAAGATAGAAAAAGACTTTGAATACAAGTTAGCTCAAATGAAAATGATGGATTTTAATCATAACAGATCACCTAAATAAAATCCTGCATTGAATACCAGTTTGTGTGACATAAATATGCAACTATCACTTTGGGATTTTATTTCACATATAATTCAAATTTGTTAGATTAGGTTGGTGGGTGGTCTTTAAAATATTATTAGGATGTTTTTTTATTATTATATTAGCTAAGTATGATGAGACTTAGTAATATTCCTATTAATAAAGTACTTTAGGGTGTATATCAAAAAAATGCTTTTGGGCCTATGTTTGTAGACTAATTCTTTCAAGGAATTTGTTTTAGACAAAAAATTTAAAATAATTCCTTTGAAGGATTCATCTGGGCAAAATTCTCAAAGAAATTATTTCAAAGGGCTATTTCTAAGGTGTGGAGATCATTTTCAATTTCCTTGAAGGGTAATTTTGATCTAAAGGCTCCACTTTTTAGGGAATTTTATCCATGACAAAATCCCTAAAGGGTCTAATTCATGAATGTTGAAGGGAAATTTCAAACTTCTCAAAGGGTACTTTAGTATGGATAAGGGGTGTTTCAATATAATTATCTTAGATAACATGTTTGAAGGAATTGGCTAAGGGAAAAAGGTCTAGGATAAAAGTCTCAAAGATTATGTCTATAGGAAAGAAAAGGTCCATACACTAACACTGAAGGGGACTTTTATAGGGCAACAAGGTCAAAAGAAATATCCCAAAGGATAAGTCTCATAGGGTAAGGGGTTTAGAGTAAAATATTTGAAGGGTCTATCACACAAAACCCGAAAGGTATGTGCCCTGAAAGAAGTGGTTGAGAAGGGGGTAAATGGTCAATTTGAGAAAGGCCAAAGGGCTATTTTAGAAGGATAAAGGACACTTTTAAAAAGGCCAAAGGGTTAGTTTGAAGGGTTTTGAAGGGTAGGTGAAAAGGATTTGAAGGGTCTACTTTGGGAAATTTTTTTGACTAAAGGTTCTACTTTGTAGAGGTCGAAGGGAACTTTTGAACTTACCAAAGGGTACTTTCATATGGCTAACGGTCATTTCCAAAAGTTCCAAAGGGTAATTCTAGATAGGGTCAAAGGGATAATCCATTGGGGAATATGTTTCAAGGAAAGTGTATGCTATCTAAAATTATGTAAGGCAAAGAGTCTATAGGCCAAATTACTTTGAGAGAATTATTTTAGAAAAAACATCTATAATAATTTCTTCAAAAAAATAAGGCTTCCCAAATAATAAGCCTAAAAGAAAATAAGGATGAAAATTTTCAAAACATAACATCCAAAAAGATAATTTTCATGAGGGATGAAATAATTAGCCTAAAGACTACAAACTCAAATAATTAATCTACAATACATAAGTTAATCTCATAAACACAATGCCAATATCATCCTGTCAAAAAAGTGAAATGCCCTAGATTTTCCAAATTTTGCATAAAAATATGAAAATGACTCCTTATTAAGATTTTGTTTTGAAAAATATTGGGTCCCCATTTCCTTCTAAGGAAAAGGGGAATGTTGGGTAAAACATAACCCATGAATGAGAATCCAAGAACACCACTTTTTTTCACCCTTATTATGTTTCTTGAGGTGTTAAGATAGTTCAAAGGAAGATCATCAATTTCCTTGTTTAGGTAAAAGTTTAAAGTGTCTTTCCATGTCAAGAATACATCATGATGGTTGTCTTTACTCCATATTTCAACTTGTTTCAAGTGTCATCCTTATGATTAGACATGTGTAAAGATTCATAACAGGCCTTAAGGTGATCTTAGTGGTTCAAGTCTTCTCAATATGAAGATGACTAAATATGGTAGCTTATGACTCATCATGAATCTATCTAGTGTGTTGAAGATATGTAGGGTATGGATTGATCATATGTATTCAGAGTGTTGTGAAGGTAGATGATAACCTAATTGAGGTCTTTAACATATTCTAAGGCCTTTTAATAGGTATTGAAATGTTATCCATTTAAAGCCTTCACTTGAAGGCATACTATATTGTTTTAAAAGTGGTGTTTGACCTTAATATGATGTTTTTTGACCTCAAAATGACACTGATACCATCATTTACACCCTCAAAATCCTCCATGAACCCCACATTTCCATTATCAAGCCATTACATATACTAAAGGTGCCTTCTCACAAGTTAAAGACCATTATTTGCCACTAAATGGGCCCCTCACATGTGAAAACATGCCCCTTTAACTTCTCAAACCATACCATGTGTTTTGAAACATTGTTTTACCCATATTTTACCTCCTCCTACCTACCAATGATGATTCATGGTCTAAAAACATGATAAAATCTAGGAATCAAGCTATTTTTGAGGAGTTATAGGGTTGTATAAATCCAAATAGTATAGATTTTGATCATATAAAATTAGGAACCTATAAAAGGAGTTAAAAACAGGCATCATATGAAAGAATATATATTTTTTAGATCCAAAAGGTCTAAAAACTAACCTCCTTCCTTCAAAGAGGTTCAATAACTTTATTGGTAGCTTTATAGATCCTTTCAGGTTTGTGCTTAGTCTATACAAGAGAGATAAGGTGAAGGTCCAAAATCTTAGACAAAGGAAGGAGATCTAATGGCCTTCCAATCATAGGAATTAGTTTTGAGATAAGTATTATCTAATGTATTAACAAATAATAATAATTTAAGTAATCTAGTTACCTTCTTCATCTGCATAGGGCCAAAAAAGGGGAATAGTTTCAATGCATTATTGGCTTGTCTATTTAAAAAAGTGATTGTTCATGTATTTTCCAGTCCTATAGGGCCCTTCCATGGCATTATCCATCCTTGGTTAACACTTGTCAGCCTATGAGATCAAGCAGCATCTAATCTACCACTGTTTACAGACTGCAAACAAGCTTTTATGGGTGGAAAAGAATAATCAGTACATATGTCTAAGATGAACAATGTTTCAAGGTTGATAATGGTATCTTAAAGTTTTTAAAATCTCCTTAGTTAAATTTTAATGGTTATATGGACCTCAAATATCATAAGATATCACTTCCAAATGAGACTGTCTGCATGTTTGGTCCTCATTGCATGGAAAAATAGTGTGTTTGATGAAGATGGCTATTGAATGTCATCAAGATACCATAAAGGTAGAATATGAGTGTTAATTTAATATAAAATGTCATTATTATAAAATATTCAAATCTCATTATAGCCTTATAGGCCAAGAAAATGCCAATTAGCCATCCAACACCTTGATAGTCTTGTTTACCAGAAACTAAGGTTTTTTGGTAGAGGTTGAGGTTTTCAAAGTCTTGGGTTTCCATTTCTCACTACATATTCCTAATTAATGACCTTTAAGTGTTTTATTATATTAATTATGTGAGTAGAGATGCCTAGGTTCCTTATAAATCATCTTGGATATGAGTCAATAGTCCAATCCAAGCCATCAAAGAACCTCTACCATTTGATATCCTCGTCATTTTCAACCTACCTCATTATAGGCCTTGAGTTCCAAGTTTCAAGCTCCATGTGACCTTACTAATCATCACCTACAAGCTTAAACGAAATAATTAAGCCCAATACATATAAGCAAGGTCTATATACCCCATAAGGCTATTAAGTGCCATTGGTACTATGATTAAATGTACCTATATAGGTATAAGCCCTATTGAGAGATAAAATTATCACCTATAGGAGATAACTCAGATCCACCCTACAAGGCCTTTCAAAATCATTATATGTAAATGAGTATCAAATGTAAGGAAAGGCCATGATTGTGAAGATATCTACCTTGAGAGGATGGATTTGAACACAAATAAGGCCATTGGGGTCTCAAGTATAATAATGAATGCACTCTTATGACTCAAGAGTCTATTTAAAAAAAACCCTTATAGTCAACATGCATGAATAAATATCTACAATATTCTTGATAGTCTGTAGCCTCAAAATTGAGAATGATATGATATATTAACATAAGGGGAAAACTCAGACTAGGATGGTAGTTAGAGCTTAGAGATAATGATTTCAAAGATAAGAGGTCTAAATAGATGACTAAACATGATGGTATAAATGTTCATAGTGAGCTAGCCTTGCTCAGTTAGTCTAGGGTTCATGACTAAAGTGAATGGAAATGCCAAGAACATGGAAAAGGGAATGTTAGGGTGATGAGGACATATGTATCCCTTAGATTCTCATATAATGGTGTATTCAAATAAGAAAGCTGCCTAGTTTGAGTTAGACAACCAAGACATAGAGACCTCAATATGTAACTATGCATACCAGTGTTATTAGCAAAGTTGGGAATGACAAGCCTCAAAAGATATAATAAAAAATTAGAAATGTGTCACTTAAGCCATAATTACATCATTATAAAAGGGGTAAAATAGACTACCTATATTTTGATCACTAACTATGCAAGCATCTATATAGGATAGTGATGGTTAAAGCAAGATTAAGAGAGAGAAAGGTTGACATGATGATCTGGGCAAATAATAAAAAGTGCATAAGATTGGAACTAGAATAAGGATGTTGTTAGGATAAAATAGAGGCTATAAATGATATACATGTAATTTGAGTTTACAAAGCCTAATCTGAGCTCTATAAGGCCTAAATCCATCATGAACCCTCAAGACCCCATATTTACTTCAGGGGCAAGTCCAAACCTCTAAGAAAACTAAAGGTTATAAAAGGATGTGTAATGATGAATTAGGCCCTCAAGGATATATTTTAAGAAAATTAATACACATAAATGGTCAAAATTATTATTATCACCTTATCAATCTCTATTGCCTTTAATAACCATGTCAAGTTGTCACTTTAAACATTCATATCTCTCATCATAGAGGGACTTAGACCCAAGGCTTTTAGGGGAAGTTGGGTGCCCATATGGACTCAAGGTCCATGAAGAAGAGAGTGGGGTTTAGAGGACCAAATATATGAAAAAATGTTAAAATTGTAACTTGCATAAAAATCCTACCAAGGATATCTAATCACACCATATTTTTTTCATATCTCCATGTAAAGTTTGCATGGGACCCAAGGCTCTTTAGGAGATATGAAGGGGTTTGTAGGATAAAAGTTCATAACAAGAAGTTATGGTTTGGAGGTCCATGTTGGCACAAAATATTACACCCTATAGGAGGTTATTCAATCTTAATATAATATTTTGGCAACAATGGAATACCTCTAGGCCTATGGGTTGCACATAGTAGAGGTACACCTCTAGGTTTAAGGGCTAACTCCCTAGATTGACCTTTGAGTGCTTATCACCTACTAACTAATTGTTTGGATGAAAAGAGGTAGAAATATGCATGAAATAAATCTAATCTAAGGGGCTTATACACCATAAAGATATACATAATATCATCATACTTTTATCACTAAGAAACATGACCTACAACACTAGCTTCAAAGTCCTAGAATACTCTAACATTAGTATTTAAATATGGCAGTAATATGCATAAAAAATATCCAAGGTAAGTTAAACATAGATTAGCTATAGAAACTATGGATACTTTTACACTTTAAAATATAACCATACACTTAACTACACTTCATATGACCTACTAGAGTGGAACAACTTACATCAAACATGCAAGGATTGAGAAAAATCAAGGATAGATAAAAATCACTTGACTATTCACTATACATCTCTTCACACACTTTTATAAAATGATATATTAAATAAAAACTATATTACATGTATTATTAAAATGAAAATTACAACATCAAACTATCAGGGCTTTTCCATACATGGAGTGGAATTAGAAAGCAAGAGCCAAAATGGCTAGTACTTATAGGATGTGAGAAAGGAGAGAGAATAATGAAGCTCAAGAGTCACAAGAACAAGTGTCAAATTGAGAGAGAGAGAGAGAGAGAGAGAGAGAGAGAGAGAGAGAGAGAGAGAGAGAGAGAGAGAGAGAGAGAGAGAGAGAGAGAGAGAGAGAGAGAGAGAGAGAGAGATTAAATTTTTATAGGAATTAAATATTATATGGACCATGAAATTTATCTTTGTACAAATGTCTCTCCAAGCATGAAAAATCCTCAAACATGGTGTAGTACTCTTTAACTAGCTTCTTTGAAACTATCTTCATAATTGGCTTCTCTTAAGCACTCCAAAAAATACTAGGAAAAATTTAAACATGTGAATTATTATGGGGGAGTTAATAATAATCTCTAAAATTCATTGGATGTATCCTTAATCACTAGTATTTTTCTAGACAAGTGTTCTCATTGCCTGCAGTCACTGTCATCCTTCTTTCACTCATTCCTCACACTTGTCACCAAGATGCCCATCTATTGTTTAATAAAATAAATAAAATGGGTGGTATGACACATATAAATAGTAATAATATCCATAAATCCATTAAATAGACCTTAAAAATCATCTTGATAGGAGTTATCACCTTCTCACTTGATGATCACCTTTCATTCACTATGCCAATTTGGACTACTTGAAGTGAAGGAGCTATTAGATGTAATTTTATGATTTTTTAAAGAAATAAATGAGTATTATGGGTTATTTTAGGTCCAAATTTATCTCAAAAAGTGTTTCTAATCTTTCAATTCTCCCTTTAACCTTCAAAACATCAAAATTTGTCAAAAAAAAAAGTTATATACCCTATCCATACAGATAAGGTAAAACCCAATATATTGGGAAGGGTCTTGGGGAAGTTGTATACAAGATAAAAATAATTTATTTGACCAAAATATCACTCCTAGATTCATTTATATACACATTTTTACTCATTGGGTAATGAGCAAGGGTTTTAGAGGGGTTTAAGTAGTTTAGACCCTTAAAGATTGTTCATAAAATTATGACATTCAATCCTCAAAAAAATTACAATAGAACCTTGTTTAGTATCCTATTCAACATATAATATCTCCTTAGACCTCCATGTTAAGTATCTGTATATACATGATCTTCTTAAGATGACTTCTTGAGCCCTTCCCTGCATTATATGCACCTTGTCATGTTTCTAAGGCAAGAAATGACCTCTCTGTGACCTCCTATCCAAAATAAAGTCTCAAACTCCACTTATATATTCCCATGAAGGTAATAAAATGTATTTCAAGGATTATATATTGTTATAAATTTGATTAAACCCCTTTAGGTCTATAATCCTATTCTAGGCCAAATATGCTTACTCTGTGCTTAGCTCCTCATAACCACCTTTGAGCGCTTGGTCATGATTGTGAGGTATTTTTAATGTTTTTATATGTTAAATTAAAATCCATAAAACATTATATAAGTTTTACATATTTACTAACTCAACATCTCATCATTTACTTTCTAAACATGTAGGGTTTATCTCCTTGGGAGTGCCCTTTGTTTGAGACAAAAAAGAGGGCACTTCCCCAATTTTTATAGGTAATGTGAAGGTATGAGGTAATTAAATAGGTCATGGGTAAAATATATATAAAAAAATATTTATTTATCACATTAATAACATCCTAAAATACCACAAAACCCAAGATAGACTTCTATAACACTAACTGTGTACAATATTGGCATATAGATTGTAGGTTTTGGGTTTTGGAACCCTTCATGCTCTATTTAATTTCTATGTGAATATAATGAGATGGTATATCACTATTTTAAGGGTAATTTAAAACATTTTAATCATCAAACCTTTGTGATATACTTCAATGTATACCTTCCATTTAGATAGGCCTAATTGGCAAGTTATGTGACTGTGTTATTTGCTCAGAAAGTGGCATACTTGTAGGTGTATACTATAGTATTATGCCTTGTGTCATTGATATAAGAACTTATTGAAGTCCATAATACCATATTATATTTATTTATACCTAATCACACCATACATATGATATGAAAATCTCTAAACTGTTATGCTCTAGTGTGAAGTTAATTTATAGTCAGTAGTAAGTGATCATTTTTGGAGTAAAAAGGGGTCTTGTAGGTTACATTTTTAACTCTTGAACCCTATACTAATCACTATTATGATATCATTTAAGTCCTTGTAATCATATATAAATTGAAAAAAAATATTTTTTTAGGTTTCCAATCTCAAAGGTTCATATCATGAGCTTGTACCTACAGTCAGACTGTAGGTGACCCTTTTGGGGGCAAGGGTATACCTGTAGGTGATGATATAGGTTAAGTCCTTACACTTCAACCCATTCTAAATTTCCTTTGGAAAATAGTGTCCTTATCACTTAAATAGGGTAACTTACCATGGAGATATTATCCTATCATGCCACCTTGGACTATAAGGTCATTTGAAGTTCAACATATTGTAGAGAACACTGAGAACCTATACTAAAAGAATGTCTAGAATGGAGGCCTCATCCACATCAATTATTAGGACCAAACACTCACTATAATTGATCAAGGCAAAACTAATATGATATGGATTAATTATATAAACACTCAAATCTATAAAAACATTATATATTTCACTATGGAAGGATTTAGAAAAAGGTGCAAACTCTATTTTAAAAACTTTAATGTATCTTGTCCCTCAAGTTACTTCATCAAATTATGAGCAGATTCTAAAGTTTTTATACCACTCTAGGGACCCAAAATTTATTTTTATGATCTTATACTTGTTTTTATACTTGATTAGTCTTTCAAAAAAACTTCAAACACTTCATTCAACACCTTTAGGCCTCTATTGGAGCCACCTATAGGTGCACATCAGGCTACATGACAATGAAGGTTGGATGTGGACAATATGTATAATGGATGGTTCCATGATCAATATTAGACATTATTAAATTCTTCATATTATTTATTTATATATTATGATAACTAAAAATAGTTTCAAATACTTTCATTACACCCTGATAGACCTCTGTGGAGATACAATGAAACCATTGTAGGTGTATATGCATGATATAAGGTAGTGGGTAAAAAATTGGTTGAGAATGCATCAAAATGATACCATTTATACATTTTATCATGTTTATTTCACCTTTTAAAAGTTATCACCACCTTGAAACTTTCTCTTTAGATCACTATGGCTGTGTAGACTCTTTCATTCCCCTGACTATGAATGGCAGTCATGAAGAAGGCTAACTATGTGAGTGTGTTAGGCATTTGAATCCTCCCATGGAACATTATTAAGAATAAAATACTTGAAAGATAAGTTTAAAATCATGAAACATGAGGTTATAATCATCATGTCCCAATTTTTTTGAAGGCATTTGTATGAGAATGACCTTATAACAAGTGAAACTTGTTCTGCCACCTCAATGGAGTTTCTCATTAGTAATGTGGGGTGTTATACCTATCTCTCTCTCAAAAAAAGTGAAAAAAAATTCAATAACCATGTGAAAAGATTATTAACACTCTTCATAACCAATTAAAACCACTGGTTTATACAGAACATGGCAAATAGAAGAGAAACCTGTAGGGTGTGGGGATAAGCATGTAGAAAGGAGTAGTCAACTTTTAAAAAATGGTTTATAAATCATGAAAAGATAATATTAAAAATAATTCCTTGAATATGAATTATACCAAGTTTAGTAATACCCTTAATATTCATTTGACCCAATTCCTCTCCTACAAGCTATACCATGAGAAAACCTGTTGACCAATTTTGCATGCCAAGAAGAACGATGACAAAGAAAAATAGTTTTGGGATAATTTAAAGACCTAAAAAGCATATAAAAATTATAATTTAAATTACGGCATCTGAATATTCATATTAAAACCTTGCACATGTGTCAAAACACTTGCATAGGCCATACAACTATCAAAACTTCCTCTTTTCTAACTATTTTATTGGTTTCAAAGTAGGAACCTACACATTTTTAGTTATAAATAACATGAATGATAATAATAATAATAATATTACATGATGGATGTTTATAAATACTTTTTAACACTTTTATACCAAGATAAACTATATAACCCTCATAAATGGATCAAATAGTGACCTTAGAGATGAGATAAGACATAAAGGACTAAAGGTGACCATAAAAAATCTAGTGACAGATTGAATAATTTTTTTATGACCATGATAAATCTTATTAAATAATATAATATCCTTAATATACCCCTATACAAGTTTCATACTATAGGGGGTTGACCTATTTTGACTTTTCAAAATAATTAACATTTTTTAGCAATTTCTTAAGGGTGGCAAGCCAGTTATGCCAAGACCAATAGCCTATTTTTGTACATTGGGATATGGAGTAACCAATAGATAAGTTTGAAACTAATTTAAATTTTAAATCACACTAAACAAAAAGGAAAAATACACAAAACAAGACACACCAAAGAAAACACATATGTGTTCTCAAGAACACTTATGGAACACACACACACACACAACTGAAACAAAGACACACACATAAACTAGTATTTGCAAGACCTCAATCTTGAGGTGAAAAATAACCTACCATTATTCAAATAGGGTTAAATATTATTCCTCTTACATCCTTTCTACTCCATGAAAGAAAACTATCATGTGAGGCATGTTCATCGTCAAACACTTTCTCATGTTAATGGTCAGAAGACTTACCATCCTTAGATATTCTTATGTCTAAATTTGGGATACTTTGGGATTTCATTAATTATTCTTTTTGTCTTCCAAGGACCTTATTTAGAGATAAAAATATCTTGATCTCTATCATATCTGTTTGATGTTCTTCAATCTGCATATTGGGAATGATCAAGCTTGTGTTAACCTTACTTTATTCATTGTCATGATGTATTTGATGCTTAGGAACATAAAAATTGATTTCATTTTGTTCCATCACCTATGAAAATGATTCATGTTTAGGTTGAACTGTTGACTATTCCTAAGGATTAAACATGTTTTCTTTGACTACAGTAGGCCTCTTTATGACTACAAGATCTTTGACAATAGTAAGACACACACCTTCATGCTTAGCAAGGAATTATATTTCATACTCAATAAGACACATAAATTATTTATTGTTAGGATCATTATCAAACATATCATCAGGCTCAAACTTCTTAGAAGGGAGAATAGTCTTACCTAGAAGTTTAAAATTTTCAATTATGGCATTTAACCTTTGCCATAGGTCATCTTCAAGGGCTACTTCATCAAGTGAAAGCATAATTACATGTTTGTTTTAATCATAGTTACCTACCATGATCTTTAATCTATCATAATAATACACATGAATTAAGTAGTTACTCTTATCAGCTTGTGAGAAGGAATGCTCAATGCTTACTTCATATTATTCAAATGCTCCTTCATGGATGATATAGGTGCCAAAGTTAGTTTGTTCAAAGTAGGTATATGAATCCTATTCATAAAAATATGTACCATACTCATTTATAAACAAGTTAGATATGCCTTCAAGCTTGGAATAAGCACCATCAACTAGAATAGACTCTTCTTTCTCATTGATGACATAATTCAAGTTGAAGCTTCTACATAGGGCTTAATGTGGAACCTAGAAAGTGGTTGAGTTATTATGGTCACTTATGTTATATATCTTATCTTAAAGGCCAAGAACAACCAATAAATTGAGAGGTAGTCTCCTATCTTGGTTGTGAAATCTCTTGAAAGATAGATTGTAAAGTGGGCAGACAAGTCAACAATAATAATATCTTGAAGGAAGGGAAACTAGGATAATAATGCAGGGAAACCTTCAAACCTTTGATCAATCCCACTAACTTTGAAAGTGTACCATCTAACTAAATCTCTCCTTTAATATGTGGTTCATAATTTAGACATAATTTTTTTAGTTATATCCTTGAGCAACACCAAAGTGTTATCTCTACTATCAACTACACAGTTTTGGACTAGTTTATCTCCCACTATGAGAGTGAGGTAGAAAGTTGGAGGATTCTTAGATTTGGTAGAAGGTTACACAATGTTATTAAGGGAATTGGTAAGAGAAACATGACCATGGCTATGGCTTGATGATGTAGGACTAGAATGGATAGTGTACATGTATTTTTATAAGAGTTCCTTTTAGCTAGGCATGTGAAGATCATCTGAAAGAGAAATTGATGCCTTAGAATTCTTTAATAAATCCACAATGTCTATAATAGGAGTATTTAATTTATGTTGAGTCCTTGGAGGCAAAGAAATGGTTGGAACTTGAGGTATTGAAGCTTTTTGAGTAGGCCTTCCAACATTCTAACTTAAAGAAGGTGAAAAAGTATTAGGGATAGTCATGCTTATAGTCATGCCTTAATACCTTATAGGAGGATTAGATGCAATTTTAGGCACACCATTAGCATCTCCTATAGCCTTCCTCTTAGATATAGTGTTTTCTTCAACTGAATTTACTTGATTAAACAAAAAAGTGTATTTAATTAGGAAGTTAGTAAAACTTACTCCTTGAGGCTCAAAACCTTCACTTACTTGCATTAGGACTTAATCTTCTACCAATAGTAGAAGAGTAACTCGTCCTTGATCAACTAGAGATTTCTCCACCCCTTCATTTGCATCCATGAATTAACCTTGTTTCCATTATTCTCCATGGATCAGATCACTTTGCACTGGTACCATTACTCTTTTGTTAGAGGTTGAAGTAGTATTTTATGTATTGGTAGGCATATTGAAATTAGGTTTCCCTTGACCTCTCCCTTACCCATACTATCGATCATATTTTTGATGATAGGGATAGGGGTTTTAATTCACACCTTTTTAAATTATTTATTACCTAGCTAAGATTATAACCATTATTAATTTTTATCTTTATCCATGGAATCATCTACCTTCCTAGGAGTAGTCTTTGAATTGGTGTAAGAATTACAAACTTAGGAAACATTTAGAGAAATAATAAAGGTTTTTGATAGTAGAGACATAGATGATTTTGTAAACAAATTTCCTAATTGAATGAGGCCATTCTCAACTCTAATGGAAAGGTCATATGCTTTAGGTAGAGTGAAACCACCCATGGATTATACCATGATGGCTATGTTCATTCCAATAGATCTCAAGTATATAGGAAACCCAAAACTAACAGGTGGTCTCATGGGAGGAGGTAAACTATGCCATGTCCTTTGAAATCTCTCATTAGACTCATGAATTGTATCCTTGGGGGCTCTTTGAATGACATTGAATTGGTGAATGAGTGAAGTGTGATCACTCTTGTCTTTAAACCTTGAAGTTAGAATCTCTCTAAAGTCATCCCATGTTGTATTGCAACCACAAAGTAAATTCCTATACCAATAAAGTGATTTCAATCTAAAGGACATGGCAAGGAGTCTAATAGAAATATTGACCTTAGTGACATTATGAAAAATTTAGAAATTTAAAATACCCATAATGTGATCTTTAGGAATGACATGGCCTTAACCATTAAATGTAGGAACAATATTTATAGCATTAGGGGGAGTGGCATAATATGCATCAAGATGGATTAGATATTTAATGTTAAAGGTTGGGAAGACATATTTCCTATCCATGTTTTCCTCAATTTATTCCTTAATTTCTTTGTCTTTTTAGCTAGTAAAGTCCTCTTGCTCTTTAAAGGGAAGAATAGGTTAAGGGCGTTGAACTTCAAGAGGAAGTTTAGGTTGAAGAGGTAGACTGATAAGATTGAAAGTTATATTAGAAGATGAAATAGTAAGTAAAATGAAGTATGAGCACAAATATATGGAAAAAAATGGTTTAAAACCATATTTTACCTTGAATGGAGTCGCCAAATGCTGAGTAGAACACCATATACAGTTGATGTTTTCAAGACATACATTCACCTTGACAAGTTGTCTTAGGAAAATGGTCCCACCAGGCATGCCAAAAATGTTATAACCAAATATTTTACCTTATAGGAGGTTTTTAAATCTTATTCTAATATTTTTGAAACATCGAAATACCTCTAGGCCTGTGGGTTGCCTATAGTAGAGGTAAACCTCTAGGTTTAAGGGCTAGCTCCCTTGATTAACCTTTGAGTATTTATCACCTACACTAAATAATTGTTTGGATGAAAATAGGTAGACATATGAATGAAATAAATATAATCTAATTGGGTTATAAACCATAAGGATCTCCACAAGATCATCATACTTTTATCACTAAGAAACATGACCTATAACACTAGCTTCAAAGTCCTAGAATACTCTAACATTAGTATTTTAATATGGAGGTGATATGCATGAAAAATATCAAAGGTAAGTTAACCATAGATAATTTTAAGACAATAAAGATAATATTTTGCTTTAAAATAGACACATATACTTAAAAACATTTCATATGACCTGCTAGAGTGGAGCAACTTACATCAAACATGGAAGGATTAAGAAAAAACAAAGATAGATGAAAATCACTTGATTATTCACTACACATATCTTCACACACTTTAACAAGATGATATATGAACTCAAAAATATATTAAATGTAGTATTAAAAGGAAAATTACAAAATCAAACCAATAGGGCTTTGCCATACATGGAGTATAATTAGACATCAAGAATTAAAATGACTAGTACTTATAGGATGTGAGAAAGGAGAGAGTATAATGAAGCTCAAGTGTCACAAGAAAAAGTGTTAAACTAATAGAGAGAGAGATAGAGAGAGAGAGAGAGAGAGGAGAGAGAGAGAGAGAGAGAGAGGGAGAGAGAGGAGGAGAGAGAGAGAGAGGAGAGAGAGAGAGAGAGAGGAGAGAGAGGAGAGAGAGAGAGAGAGGAGAGAGAGGAGAGAGAGAGAGAGAGAGAGGAGAGAGAGAGAGAGAGATAAATATACATATTAATGAATTATGAGATATACCATGAAATATATATTTGGAAAAATGTCTCTTCAAGCATGAAAACTCCTCAAATCTGGCATAGGACTCTTTAACTAGGTTCTTTGAAACTATCTTCATCATTAGATTATCTTAATCATTCCAAAATAGATTAATAACAATTGAAACATTTGAAATATGATGGGGGTGGGGGGTTAAGAACAATATCCAATATGCATTGGATGTATCCCTAATCATTGACATTCTTTTGGATAAGTTTTCTCATTACCTACAGTCACTGTCATTCTTATTTCACTCATTCCTCACACTTGTCACCAAGATGCCTATAATTTTTTTAATCCAATACATAAAAGGGGTGGTATGGAAATTTTAAATATTTGTCCTATCCCTAAATTCATTAATAATACCTGAAAAGGCATCCTTATCTCACTTGATGATCACCTTCCATTTATTATGCCAATTTGGATTGCTTGAAGTTAAAGAGCTAGTAGAGGTACTTATGTATTTTTTTTAAAGAAATAAATGAGAATTAGGGGTTATATTAGGTACCACTTTATATCCTAAAGTTATTACCATATTTAAATTCTCTATTGAACCTACAAAAAATCAAAATTCATTAAGAAAACCAATTCTGTATCCTATCCGTATAGATAGGGTACACTCCAATATGTTAGGAAGGATCTTAAGGAAGTTGTATACAATCATAAATCATTTATATAACCAAAATATAACTCTTAGATTCATTTATATCCACATTTTATACATCATGTAATGATTAAGGGTTTTAGAGGGTGTTAAGTAGTTCAGACCCTTAAAGATTGTTCATAAAATTGTGATGTTCAATCCTCAAAAAAATTACAAGATAACCATGTTTAGGAACATATTTAACATATCATATCTATTAATACCTCCATTATAATTATATTTACATATATGAGCTTCTTAAGATGACTTCTTGAGCCCTTCCTCACATTCTATGCACCTTGTCATGTTTCTAAGCCAAAAAATGACCTCTCTAGACCTCTTATGAAAAATAAAGGCTCAAACTCACCTATAATCTCACCATTAAGTTCCTTAAGTATATTATAAGGATTATCTAGTGTTATAAATGAAATTGGACCCCTTTAGGGCTCTAAGCCTAGTCTAGGCCAAGTAGGTTTAGTCTATGCTTGGCTCTGTACAACCACCTCTAAGTGTTTGGTTATGAATATAAGGTATTTTTCATGTTTTTCTATGTCAAAATAAACTACCTAAACCATTATAAAATGTTTACACAATTAATAACTCACCCTTTCATCATTTACTTACTAAACATGTAGGGTTTATCTCCCTCAGAGTGTCCTCTGCCTAAGACAAAACAAAGGGCACTTCCCCTTTTATCCTAGGTAATATGAAGGTATGAGGGGATTAAATAGGTATTTGGGACCATATGTATAAAATATTAGGCCTGAATCACATTCATAACATCCTCAAATACCATAAAACCCGAAGAAAACTTCTATAACACTAACTATGTGCAAGATTAACATGTTGATTGTAGGTTTTGAAACCCTTCATGCTTTATTTACTTGATATGAGAATCTAATGAAATGGTATATAATTAATATGAGTTTCATTTAAAATATGTCAATAATAAAACCTTTTCCAAATCCTTTAGTGTATACCTTCCATTTAGATAGGCATAGTTGACAAATTATGTGACTATGCTATTTACTCAGAAATTGGCATACCTATAGGTGTATACTATAGTATTAGACCTTGTGTCATTAATATAAGAACTTATTGAAGTCAATAATACCATATTAAATTAATTTATACCTTATCACACCATACACATTCTATTCCAACCTCTAAACTATTATGCTCTAGCGTGAAGTCATATTACAGTTAGTTGTAAGTGATCATTCTGAGATTAAAAAGGGGTCTTGTAGGTTACATTTTCAACTCTTGAACCCTATAATTCACACTATTAATATATAATTAAAGTCATTTAAATCATATATAAATGAAAAATTCTTATTTTTTTATGTTTTCATTCTCCAAGGTTCATATCAAGAGGTTATACCTACAATCAGACTATAGGTGACCCTTTTGGGGGCAAGGGTACACTTGTAGGTGATGATATAGGTTAAGGCCCTACACTTCAACCCCTTCCAATGTTCCTTGGGTCACTAGTATCCTTATCACCTAAATAAGGTCAATTAACATGGATAAATGATCCTATCATTCCACCTTGGACTATAAGGTCATTTAAAGTTTAACATGTTGTAGAGAACATTGAGAACCTATAGTGAAAGAATGTCTATAATAGAGGCCTCATCGACATCAATTATTGGTACCAAATAATCAATCTATTTGGTAAAGTAATCAATCATATTATAAGGATTCATGATGGAAAAATTGAAATCTATCTAGACCTTATATATTTCACTATGGAAGGATTGAGAAAAAGGTGAAAACCATATTTCAAAAACTTTAATGTATCTTGTCCCTCAAGTTACTTCATCAACTTGTGAGCAAATTTTTAAGTTTTTATACCACTTTATGGCCCAAACATTGATTATTATGAATTTATCTACATTATTTAACCTTATTAGGATTTCAAACAAATGCTAAACATTTCATGTAACACCCTTAAGCCTCTATTGGAGCCACCTACAGGTGCACATCAGGCTATAAGATAATGAAGGTGGGATGTGGACAATATGTATAATAGATGGCTCCATGATCAATATTAGACCTTATTAAAGTATATATATTGGTAATTTCCACCTTGTGATACTTAAAACTAGTTTCAAACACCTTCATTACACCCTCATATACCTATGTCGATATATAGTAAAACCACTGTAGGTGCATATGCAAGCTAGAAGGTAGTGGGTAAAGAATTGTTTGATAATGCATCCAAATGAGATTGTTTAGACATTATATCATGTTCATTTCACCTTTTAAAAATTTTCACCACATTTAAACTTTCTCTTTACATCACCATGGCTATGTAAACTCTTTCATTCACCTAACTATGAATGGCAATCACGAAGAATGTTGATTGTGTGAGTGTGTTAGGCATTTGAATCCTCAAATGAAACATTATTGAGACCAAAAGCCTTAAAATAGAAGTTTATAATCATGAAAAATGAGGTTTTAAGCATCACTTACCCATTTATTTTGAAGGCATTTTTATGAGAATGACCCTACAATAGGTGAAACTTGATCTACCACCTCAATAGAGTTTTTTATTAGCAATGTGGGGTGTTATGCCTATCTCTCTCTCAACACAAGTGAAAACCAAGTAAATAATCATGTGAGAATATTATTCATACTCTTCATAATTAATTAAAACCATAGGTATTTATGGAACTAGGAAAACATAAGAGAAACATATAGGTTGTGGGGATAAGCATGCAAAAAGGACCACTCAAATTCTTAAAAATGGCTCATAAATCATTAAAAAATAATTTTCCAAATCCTACCATTAATATGAAGTATACAAAGTTTAATAACACCCTTCAAAGGCATTTTACCCAATTCTTCTCTTATTAGCTATACCATGAGAAAACTTGTTGACCAATTTTGCATGCTAAGAGGAATGATGAAGAAGAAAAATAGTTTTGGGCCAATTTAAAGACTTAAAAAGTAGATTAAATATATAAGTGAACTTATGGAATCTGAATAGTCATACTAAAACCTTCCACATGTGCCAAAACACTTGCATAGGTTGTACAACTGCCAACATTTCCTCTTTTCTAACTATTTTCTCAGTTTCATCATAAGAACCTACACATTTCTAGTTAGAAATGACATGAATAAAAATAATTTAACATGTGGTATGTTGAGAAATACTTTAGAACACTTATCTACCAAGGAAAATCATATAACCTTATGATGCATGGGCATCCCATGAGGACCCCAAAAAAATGATTCAATTTTGTTTTTAGTTAGTCTATTATATGTTTTATAGGTGTTAGAGGTCTTGTGTAGTCCATTTATGGAATCTTGGTACTCTATAGGTTCATAGATTTTGAATTTGGACATTTCTTGCCAAAATCTCCTTGTAGAGAAATTTGAATTTTGTAAGCCTTTTATAAGGAATTTTAAGCAATTGTCAAGGAGGCAGATGTGTTAAACATGTTTAAGGGTATTATAATTGCAAGATATCCATAAAATATCATGTTTCTATTATATTGGCTCCAGAAACTTTGTCTTAGGTTAAAATCAATAAAGTTTTATGTATCAAATAGACCTCCACATAGTCTAAGGCATCAAGAAACAATTATGCACATATATAGGGAGTGTAGAGTTAGTTTTATATGTAGGTTGTTGATCCATTTGAGATAGATGAATGGAGAAGCATAGACAAGTTTGTATGCAGATGAAGGGAGATGTTTTGGACCCCTGTTTCTATGATGAATATGTATAGACCCTTTTGAGGTTGAATCTAATGTTATTGTTATTGGTATGTGTTTTATTAATGCAAGAATGAGAATGATATTGGTTTCCAAAATGTGATTGAAGAGTTATTATATGTTTTGGATGTGATAATTACAAGAGATAAAAACCTTGATCTTGAAGAACATATATAGTTCCTATTTAGAGTGAATTTATAAGCCTATAGGAATTTGTCAAGTTTATTTCAATAGTGCTAAAGGTTGATGATTAAGATTTAAATATATAAATATTACAAAATGTTAGAGAGATTCATAATATTAATATTTATTAAGATAAACCCCTATTGGGTTAAAAGTGGTTGTTGTGTGCAATGGAAAATGACTTGTTGATTAATGTATGGTGTTTAAACGAGTATCGACTATTTACATTGTTAGTATATACTACATGATTAAAGAAATGGAGATGGAAAATGATTAATAATTTCTTGAGATTGTGCTAATCATATTGAATGTGGTGAGTGTTAAGAACAATAAAGTATCTTTGGAATTATAGAAAGTTAAGTTAAACACCCCTATTTCTTGTAACAATGATTATATATTGTAGATGTGAGTGTTTTTTTTACAAAAATGTGAGCTTGGAATAGATAATATAGTGATTTGGGAGCATTTAGATAAGTCAATTGAAGGTGTTTGAAGATTCATAGGTTGTTTTGTTGCATTTTTCATGTCCAAGGTTCAATCTAATAAGAATATAATCCTGTAAATAGAAGATTATTTACCTAGTTAACTACATTTGATGTTGGAAAATGTTAGTAGTGGATTGATTAGTAGAATCTAAGGATTGGAAGGTTTACATTAGGTCTAGACATACATAAAAGATAAATTTTGGATCTTGAAACTTAGGAAAATGTGAGAAAATGAATTTTGATAGCCCTTGGGCTGAGATAGTGACTAAGAAACCCTAAATTAGGGTTTAGGCCATATCTTTGGTTCTAACTAGTCAAAACTCATAAAATTTTGTAATCTAGTCATTTTCAAGGTGGTTAAAGAGATTTAAAGTTTTATTTTATGTTTACGTGTGTGTGTGTGTGTGTGTGTGTGTGTGTGTGTGTGTGTGTGTGTGTGTGTGTGTGTGTGTGTGTGTGTGTGTGTGTGTGTGTGTGTGTGTGTGTGTGTGTGTAAAGGTGATAAAAATTAAAACAAGTCAAGTAAAGTGGCTAAAGGAAATAGTTAAGGTCTATAACTTTGAGGTTAGTGAGATATTGGAAAAGGGTATCTAAAATAGTTGATGGTTTTACATTTGGCATCTGTATAGACTATGGAAGTCAAATAAAGCCCATAAATAAGGATACAAAGACTGTGTAAAGAGAGATCAGAGTTGTGTAAAGTAATAATTAAGTCTTAAAAAGTCTTAGTAAATTTGATGAGTGTATGAGTGGTAATGACACCTATATTAGCATGATGAAAAACCATTCAAAACCATAGATTGATAAGTGAATTTTAGTTTCATTTCATGATGAATGTATAATAAAGGAACTTTAGTGAGAGTGTTATAGAAATGATCAAGAAGTGAATAGTAAATTAAGACATAAAGAGATAGACTTGGTATATGCTTTGCATCACCCTCATAAATGGCTCAAATAGTGATTTTAGGGATGAGATATGACATAAAAGACTAACGGTGACCATAAAAAATATAATGACATATAGAATAACATTGTTAGGACTATGATACATCCTATTACATCTTATAAGACCCTTAATATACCACAATATAAGTTTTTTAATATAGGGGGATGACCTATTTTGACTTGTGCTCAAAATAGTCAACAGTTCATACTCTATGAACCATTGTTAAGATGGTGGACTTCCAAAACCTTTCTTAAACCTTATTTTAGACTTGATGAAGGAATTAAACCTAAAAATACATACAAATGAGGTAATTGTGTTATGAAAAGGTGTTCATGGTCTCCTTAGGTCCCCTGATCACTTATATGGCCTACTAGTTGGCACGTGCAAGATGTGCAATATATGAATAAGACTTAAAAGAGCCACTATAAGCCTATATACATGAAGTTGAGAAGAATATTCATATTCCAAATTTTTTTGGGATGGAGAGGGATGATGAGGTCTCAGATAATGACACATTGGCCACCTATAGGGGCCTTCATTCCTAATAACCACTTGTAAATAGGCCTCGATGCTTAAATTAATGGTTGTATGCACATAAGAGGGGATAAATGGAATGATCAAGACAATATAGATTCTATGAAAGACCTAAGGGGTGATTTTCATGTTATTAATAGTGTCTAAGTGATTCAAAAATATAGATTAGGATCAAAACTTAGAAACCTTGCACTCAAACATGCTAATCTACCACCTTCTTGAAGGTAATGCCACTTGAAAGCTAGAGTAGAGGATAGAATAGTATCAAATGACAAATTAGACCTCCATGGAAATTTTTTTAAGTTGTTTTATGTGTGTGATCCACCTTGGTTTTTAGGAGAGAGGTCATGGTTGGTCACTTTAGCTTGAAAGTGCCTTAAAATTGCTCATAACACACATTTCTCACCCAAGAGGCAACTTGGCAAGCTCATATCTATATGGAACAATTGCATGGGGAGATAGGCACTTCAAAATAGTGGAGGGGCCTTTTTAAAAAAATATCAATGGCATTGGTTTATAGGTTAAGGTTCTAACCTTTATGAACCATTACTAAGAGTCCAAACCCCTCTTAAATCTCCCTAAAAATGTAATGAGGACTTGACTTGGAAAATATTATAGAAAATGCATCTAAATTAATTTAAATGTCTTTGTAAACACTTGTATTACTTATTCCACTTAGAGGAGACCTCATCTCTAGTACTGGTCTGTATGGACATTATACTAACACCCCCATAAACTATAATTTTACAAGGTTTTGAGTAGAAAATGAGGTGTAGTACTTGGTCAAGGGTTTTAGATCATTTTTGGAGGTACTATGAGAATTGTTTCACATTTTCAAGTTACTAAATTTTCATAACACTATCTAAAAATGCTTCTTTAATTCCTTACCAAATAGATAGTCTTGGAATGCAAGAATAAATTGACCTAGTCATCTAAGTGAGGTAAGATTATAGGTGTGAGCAGATTGAAAATCCCAAGTCTTAGTATAATAGGTTTATTAAAATTTTAAATAATCTCACTTAGTCATCTAAGGTTTTATTCAGATCTCATAACCATCCAAATAATGACTAACCAAGAAACTAGACTGATTGTCTAGTAAGCCCCCTTAACTAACATAATGGGGATGCTCATGGATAGAAAATTAACATGGAGTTAATTATTGATCATAAAAATCATTTAAATATCCTCTGATTTGATAAAAATCCAAATCCATGGCTATTATGGAGGGTTTATGTAGTTTCTTGAACATAGTCAACATGTAGGGAAGAGGTGGCCACTAAATGCTTCATAGAGAAGGCCTAAATTAGACCTTTTCAATGCACTGTAAATATCAAAAAGATGGGTAATAAATAATGAGTGGATTTCATAGGCTCTTCATGGGTCAAAATTTTATAAAAATATACTCCCATGCCCCAAAGATGCTCATTCAAGATACCAATCAACCTAGGTAATGCTTGGAAGAGTGTGGAGGCTACTTGTAACTACAAATTGAAGGAATGGTGGTCATTAATTACCCATTAATGTTCTATTAATGACATATAATCTTTTATTTTTATCCATTATTATATATATTTAGGCCTTAATGCATTTTTTTCATCCATTGACTGGGTGTAGTAAAACTCTACCAAATAATATCTTGAGAACCTTAATAATCAATAAAGAAAGGACTAATTACAAAATTATTTTTTATCATTAGTGTGTTATGGTTTATTTACTTGTAGAAAGTGTGATGTTTATTCTCATTTTTAGGTCCTCTCCTTCATCTAGTCAACAAAATGTCATCCTATGAGTCATGTGATGTGTTAGAGTGTGGTAGTTATATTGAAGAGTGAGCTTGTTGATTGTGTCTCAAGTAGGCCTCTTTTTTGTTTCCTTCAAGTTTTTTTGATATTACACATATACTTAACATGAAATAATTATGTTTAAGAGTTAATCAAGAAGTTTATTTTAGTCATTAGTATCCATTTGATCCATAAAGTGTTTTTTGAAGATCAGTTAAGAGTGGATAGATGAATATTGGTGCATCAAAATCTTTAGAATAAGTTTCTTTTTCATTATTTCACTCTACCTATTTTCAACCCAATATCATTATGTCTTAATAAGTGAGCTTAAGTTAATGTACCAGGGGAGATAGCCCCATAACTAGAGGTTTGGTCATCCTATAGGTCATCCACATCCTTTGAACCAATCCCATGTTACGCTAATCTTAGAGAGAATTGAACCATCTTATTCAAAGGGTGTAACTTGGAGTGTTAACAATTATGGAATGCCTAGTGGGACCAAAATTCAAGTGAGTTGGAAAATGTAATTGCAGACTTAGGTGACATTAAAGAGCTTCAAGTACTTCACTAGCAGATCTGTAGTCAATTTATATGCAAAAAGTGGTCACAAGATTTTCCTCAAAAGGTAAAGAGACTGAGTTTGTTCAGTTATCATTGGCCTTTTATAGGAGAAAGAGATATCCTAGGTTTAATCCCAATACTACACTCCTAAATCTCCTAATTCTACTCAACTAAACATTTTCATAAACCCTATACCTCTAATGGATAGGTCTAGACATCAAAACTTTATTCCCTTCAATGGTGGCATCCCCTTAAATCTCAATTAGTTTGATGACAAACCTGCTACTTATCTTAAAATCCTTCCTTATTTCATAGGATAAAACTCAACCACCCCTGTAGAATGTATTTTAGACATAGCCAATTTATGCTTAGTTCATAATGTGACCCAAGATAATTTTGGAATTATATCCACTAAGAGTGGGAGGGGGTGGGGGGCAAGGTGAATCAGTGTCTTTAAAACAATCATTTAATTTCACTTATCATTCATGAAGCAATCATTCAAACACATACATCAACCAATGTATAAATAAACATCAACATAAGAATACAACATATGAACATAAGACATATGTGGGAAAATATCATAGGGGATAAAACCCACTAAAACATAGCTTGGAATATAGTATTTTAAGTAATTAATCAATATTTATTGAGATACCAACCCCATAAGGAGCACCAACCCCTTACTAGTTAAGCACTAACTCAACTAGGAATTTAATAAACACCAACTTAAAAGGAGGAACCAAACCTTAAGTGACTCAACACAAACTCATCCACTTCAATAAAAAAATTTAAACCACCGTCTTTAAAGGCAACTCTCACTCCTTCTTGACAAAGCACCAACTCAGCCAAGACCAACTTGATCACTTCAAGACACCTTGTTACTCAACCAATAGATGGTGACTTATTCTTCAGATCTCTATCTTATCTATATGAATTTTAATCAATTTAATACATCATGAAAAAATATATGATTTATATTTGATATTATCTCAAAATACAATCAACTCATTCAACTCTTCATTCACTCTAGTTCTCTCAAATCTATCTCTTAGGCTTCTTCGCTCAACTAATCCTCTTCTTGATAGATTTAGTTCATATGATCTTGATCATCATAATTATATTTTTTTGGATATTAATGACTAATCCTCTACTCCCATTTTTTGGTCTACATGACCTCCTTATTCTCTTCAAAGTTTTATTTTATTCTCTTGCATTCTCATTTCACTAACTAGCCCAAATAGGCCTATTTAGCCTTCTTCTTATACTTGTCATTAGTTCACTCCATATCTATATCAATAAAATAACCAATCCATAAAGGTCAGACCCAAAACATGTAACACAAAATAATTAATAAAAATAGGATCACCATTAGGTCGGCCAAACTCACTTAAACCACCTTCTCTTTTTAGGCATAATAGAGACCTAATTGCAATTAGGTCTATCCTTTCCATAAAACAAATTGAACCTCTATGTCCCAAATGGCCCTCACTAAAGAACTCAAACCTTTCAAAAAATTATTTATAAATATAAAATAACCTATTACACACTCAATAAGTCATAAAATCTTTGATCACACCTTGAAAGCACCATTAGGCCTTAAAGACCTATTAGGCATAATTACCTCCAAAAAAAACTATCTATAAAGATGAACCTCATAAAACTTATATAAACACATTAAAGGTATAAAAAATATATTTATTAATAATTAATTACCTCGAGGTCATCATAAAACTCATTATATTCCATAACTCATGCTTCAAATACTCAGGAACACTTAATCAAAAAACTTAGTCAAAACTATCGATTTACTCAGAACCCAATCATTAGCAAATTTATCTCAAGCATCAGTATGGGAACTTTACAACACTCCATATTCATGTATAATATCCCATATAATATATATAACATCACCACATGTTTTTCATATATATTATTTTGATATAATGGTTTAGGAACAACTCTTCACTCAACTTATTCAAGTTTATCAAAACATCTTAGAAGCTAGTCATGCATACTTGGAGCTCCAAAACTTGAGGTGGAACTTAACATGAATAATAAATCATAAAATTGATAAGATTATATATATATTTATATATATATATATATATACATACATACATACATACATACATACATATGTATATATATATATATATATATATATATATATATATATATATATATATATATATATATAACACCATAATATGCTTGAAATACTTTCAAATTGGTCAAAAGGACTCAGGAACATCAATCTAACACATTGAAAACTACCATAATCCCTAAAAACATAGTCCTGATGAATGTTGTTTTAAAATCCTATAAGGACACTTAAAAGACTTATAATTCATATTAATAGTTCCTATGTGACCTATATAACATCTTTCAATATATATATCACAATTTATAGTGTCAACCATTAGTCTTACAGACCCATTTGTTAACCTTCTCTTTCATAGTTCTTGCTCAGCCAAACAAGCTATTTTGGATTTCATATTTAAACTTATTAAACTATATTTAAACCTTATATAAAGACATTATAGGTCATATAGGTCCTAAAAAAACATAATATTCATTTAAAACTACATCTAAGTGCATATACCTTCAACTCATCACTCTTACTTGATTACTCAGAACTACCATTTTGCCTTGTCGACCAGTCATGATGATAATGAATTTAAAAACTTGTGTGAGAAATTTTATAGACTTATCAGTCATGTTTATTATCCTATAATATCATTATGTAACTATAATATATATAGATATCATGGTTTAGTGACAATATTGGTCTTGTAGACCAATCTCTCAACCTTACACCTTCACTGTCTCATCCTCTCTAGATAGGTCATCTTGTGAGCAACATTTTCAATGACCTAAAAAAAAATTTAAAAATATTTAAATGTGTTATAGGTTTTAAGAACAAACCCATGAAATTGGATCCATTCATAACCCTTGACAACTCATCCCTAAACTCATTCTCACTTCAGCCTATTTTTTCTCACTATCTTTCTCACCAGGCCTTTTTAGCGATAGGCCAACTTACATGACTAGTTTAGCATATTTGAAGTCTATAACCTACTTATAAACTTACATGGACACAAAATAAAAGTCTCACACATCATCCTCCAATCATTTTCATTCTTTGACCTAGTCAACCCTACCTACTACATCAAAAATCTAAGAAAAAGGGGTTTCTTATAGTTTTCACTCACTCTTTTGATATAATAATGCCACCTAGAGATACTTGGGAGAGTCCTATATGTGATAAAAACATAAAAATGGGTCATCAAATCAATTCTGATCCATTTCCATCAAGATCTTCCATATCGGGTCACTATGAGGGTTTTAAACTAGTTACCATTCTTAACATTTATTCATAAAGTTATATCCTTAAAAATAACTCTTAATGATTGGAAAAAAAATTTATGACCCTTTCCCATCTCTCCCTAAGATCTCAACTTCCCATGAAATAGTCACACATGCCAACAAGCATAATAAAATCCTTCTCAAGTCTACAACACCTCATTCTAGCTCTCAAGAGACTTCAAATCCACTTTTTATACTTTCTTCTTCAACTCAAGACATATAAATTAACCAACACACTTTAAAAAACATTTCAGACCTCAAACCATGGTCACATGAGCTCACAAGCCTCCAAACCTGATCATGATACCTCATCATGCCACTTATGGTCTTAAGAGAAGGTCTATGAGAAGACCACCAATGAAGAACTTACCCTTTTGACTCACTCTAAGAGTCATGTGACTGAATCTACATCTTTATATCATTTTATACCACTATATTTCATAAATTTTAATCCATACACATTTATATCATCATCACCATGCTTCTACAAGCCATATCCATGCTTAAGAACTAGTCCATCAATCTAACCTACTAGGCACCATACCACTTTGAGATCTTCAAGACACCTTATATAACTCATAAACCATCTCTAAACATCTACGAAAAAATACACAACATCTCCCATAATTATCCTTTTATCAAGGCTTCTTAAACCATATAGGTCTCTTGCTAAGACTGAACTAGCCATGCCTTCACCAAGACAAGACTAGGCTTCACAATATACCTTGTCTACAAATACTTGTTTCTTATGAACTTGGTAAAAAGAGAACTTATCAAAAAAATCACTTTGACACAATAAACACTCTCTTTTTTATGATCTCTCATATCAATATAGAGTAACACTTCTCATAAGCTTATCATATCATAACATTATCCCAAGACCTTATGCAGAACACAAGAACCTACTAGACCATGCTTAATCCATCATGATTACTTACCATGTATCTTCATAAGATAACCTATAGGAAATCAATGACACTAAATTACCTTTGACATTAATGACAACATTTATGCCTCAACACAACATTGGGAACATACCTCAATAATCTCCCCCTTTGTCACTGATGGAAAATACTCTAAAAAAGCATATCATTCTCATTTCTCCAAGCTGGATCTCCCCCAAATTGTTCTTTCTCCCCATTTGAAATTAATTAAAAAGGGTCATCTTTGACAATAATACCATTTGATCCTTGGACCTAAAACATGCTTTTTCCTCAAACAAGATCAATCTTCCTCTGATCAACAAAATAAGAGCTCAACTCACAAAATTACTTCAACCATGCTCCCTTTAGGATTATGCATACCTAAAAATTCATTAACATCACTTTTCTTTATTTATATCTATCAATAACTGAATAAGGAACTCCTCTTTTAACAAATCATCTTCTTATTAATGATAATCATCTTCAACAACAAAAAATCAACACAAGAACAAGAAAACTAAGAAGCATCATAGACACATGCTCCCCCATAACACCATGCATACCATTTTTAGATGAAATCAAAACACACTACTTCTCACCTTGTCCTTGACATGTCTAAAACTAATTTATCATACTCATAATACTCATTTATTGAACCAACTCTGCATTCTTGTTACTAGTTCTTTATGATCTCACTTTATTTTTCATAATTAGACCATAGTAATTTCCCTCAAAACCTTATGATATCTTAAGGTATATATATCATGTTAAATTTACTCTTTAATTATCTTTAGATTACCTCTATTCTCATAGACAACTTTTATCTAATGTTCACATTAGTTCTGCATACCAATTTATGTTTCACTTTACTTTTACGACAACCAAAACACTATATAACTTTTCTTGAGCACCTAGATCACTTCAATTCCTAATTATTCATTTCAAGACACTCCATATAATTTTCATTTAAATCCACAAGTCTTTACAACTTAATTCACTTCATGAAAGCTCTTCTAGGTCCTACTATCCCATGGAGTCTTAAAACCCTCATTTCATGCCAGTCATGTCATATGTTCAAACACCTGCATCATCACCTAAAATAACTATATAAAGCATACATGAATCTCAAAATTATTTCATAATTGACCACAATTAACAAGATCTTGAAAAAAAATCCAAACCTCAAAATAAATCAAGTTCACAACCAACTGTCTTCATGAACATATTAGTCTTGTAGACCAATCCATAACTCAAATTTATTCACGACTATTATAGATATTTTTGTCATACAAACCTATTATTGGAGATCATGAATAATCTAAAAAACTCCCCCTCAAACCAAGAAACTACTATGCATGCACTGACTCATGAGTGTCTCCATGAAGCCTAATGGAGTCACCCTCTTCCATAAGATATTAGAACAACATAAATTTAGGAGATTTCTAGATCTCCAATCCACTCTTCTCAACCACCTTATAAACATGAGATTGATAGTCTCTCTTTAGAATCCATTTGGGATTGAATATAGCATTTGAATTATATTATTTGTCATCCTTATTCTCTTTAAATCTTGTTTGATGATTATTGTGATCTCCCTTTGACCAATTATTTCTCCTTCCATAGTTCTAAGAATGTTCATCCCTTGAGACCTTTCTATAATCCTTTGCTCTATGACTAAACTTGACTATGAGCTGTTCCACATCTATCTTGAACTACTCACACTTTTTTTCTCTTGATCTTAGGCTTGGATATGAAACCCCTAATTGATCCTTAATATCTTGAATAATAATCTCATCTTCTTTGGATCCATTAGATAGCTTAGTCTTCAAGGTACATACCTAATTATCAAGAACCATAACCATAGATCTCAACTCCTAATTCTCTTTCCTTATTTTATTATCTATCCTAGGCTTATAGGATCACCTTAAAATTGTCAAGATTCTTTAAATGACCTTCTCTGATGCCAATTTTTTGAATCATATCCACTAAAAGGTGGGGGTGAATTATTTCCCTTAAAATAATCATTCAATTTCACTTATTATTCATGAAAAATTCATTCAAATGCATACATTAACCAATGCATAAACAAACATCCACATAAGAATAAAACATATGAACATAAGAGATATGTGGAAAACCCTAATTGGGGATAAAATCCACTAATATCTTGGACTAATGTCTTATAAGTAATGGATAAAGATTTAGTGAGGCACTAACCCCATAAGGAGCACCAACTCAACTAGGAATTTAAAAAGAACCAAATTTTAAGGAGGAACTAACCGCCCTAAGTGAATTAATACATATTAAACCAATTAAATAAAACTTCTACAACCACCAACTTACAAGGAATATCTCACTCCTTAATAAATCACCAACTAAGCCAAGACCAACTTGATCACTTCGAGACACGTTATTGCTCAACCAATAGATGGTGACCTCTTCTTTAGCTCTATATCTTCTCTATATTAATTATGCTCACTATTATATATTATGAATATTTTATAGTCTCTCAAAATACAATCAACTCATTTAGCTCTTCATTCATTCTATCTCTCTCAAATCTATCTCTTAGGCTTCTTCGCTCAACTAATCTTCTTAACAGATTTAGGTCATATGACCTTGCTCATAATACTTATAAATTATATTATATATTAATTAATTATCCTATACTCACATATAATGTTATAAATTACCTCTTTCTACTCCTCAAAGTGTCTTTTTATTCACTTGGATTCTCATTTCACTAACAAGCCTAAATAGGCCTATTTAGCCTTCTTATAATACTTGTCATCAGTTCACTCACTCTTTCTATCAGATATAGTGCTAATACATAAATTTTAGACCCAAAACATGTCTTAAGATAAATTAAACACAAGAATAAATCAAAATAGGATCACCATTAGGTCAGTCAAACTCACTTAGACCACATTCTTTTCTTAGACTTAGTAGAGACCTAATTGCAATTAGGTCTATCCTTTCCATAGAACAAATTGAACCTAAATGGCCTAGATGGACCTCATAAAAAAATAAAACCTTTAAAAACTTATTTTTAAACCTAAACTATCCTCCACCATTCTCAATAAGTCACAAACCCTTTGCTCACAAATTGAAAGCAATATTAGGCCTTAAAGACCTTTTAGGTCTAATTACCTCAAAAACACTATTTATAAATATGAAGCTCATACAACAAATATAAACACATTATAGGAATAAAAAATGTATTTATGGAAATTTAATTTCCTTATGTTCATTATCATACTCATTATACTCCATCTCTTAGGATCCAAAGACTCAAGAATACTTTATCAAAAAGCTCACTTAAAACTGTGAATTTGCTCAAAACCCAATCATTAGAAAATTAACCTAAAAATAAGTATGGGAAATTTTAAAAATATCTATGCATGTATAATATCCCATGTCATATATATAACATCAAAACATTCTTTGTATATCTCTTCTCAGGATATAATTATTCAGGAACAACTCTTCGCTTAGCTTACTCAACTCTATCAAAAAACCTTAGAAGCTAGTCATGCATACTTGGACCTCCAAAAATTTATATGATTTATTATTCATTTATGAATGACTAGATTTATAACACCATAATATTCTTTAAATACTTTCAAACTTATCAAAATGGCTCAAAAACATCAATCTTACTAACACATAGAAAACTGCCATAATCCCTAAAAACATAGTTGTGATGAATGTTGTTTTTAAATTCTACAAGGAAAATTAAAATAATTAAAATTAAAATGAATAGTTACTATGTTACCTATATAAAATCATCCAATTTATATATCACAAGTTATAGTGTCAACCATTCGTCTTGTAGGCCCATTTGTTGACTTTCTCTTTCATAGTTCTTGCTCAGCCAGACAAGCCATTTTGGCTTCCATATTTCAAATTATTAAAATAAATTTATACATTATATAAATATTATATAGGTAATATGGGTACTAAAAAATAAAATAATATTCATTTTATGCTTTGGCTAATTTTAGAGAGCCTTTAACTCATCACTCTCACTTGTTTACTTAGAACTACCATTCTACCTTGTAGACCAATCATGATGATTATGACTTTCAACACCTGTGTGAGAAATTTTATAGAATTATTATGCATGTGTATGATATTATGAGATAAATATGTAACTCTCACATAGATATATATCATTTTATAGTGATAATATTGGTATTTCAGACTAATATCTCAACCTTACACCTTCACTGTCTCATCTTCACTAGATAGATCATTTTGTGAACAACATTTTCAAAATTTTTAATGACCTAAAAACATTTAAATAATATGTAAATGTGTTATATGTATTTAAAAACAACCCCATGAAATTGGATATATTCCTAATCCATGATAACTCATCCATAATCTCATTCTCACTTATGCCTGGTTTTTCTCACTATCTTCCTCACTAGGAATTTTTAGAGATAAGCCAACTTCCATGAATGGTTTAGCATATTTAATGTCTATAACATGATATAAGACTTAAATGGACACAGAATAAAAGTCTCACACATCATCTTTGAATCATTTTCATTCTTTGACCTATCAACCCTACCTACTACATCAAAAATCTGAGAAAAAAGGGGTTTCTTATAGCTTCCACTCACTCTTCTAATAGACCAATGCCACTTGGAGGTACTTGGGAAATTAATATACATTATTTGAATGTAAAACTAGGTCATCCAATCCATTCTAATCTATTTCAATGAAGATCTTCCATATTAGGTCACTATGAGGTTTTTAGATTGGTTATCATTCTTAACATTTGTTCATAAATATCTATCCTTGAAACCAACTCTTAATGATTGGAAACATTTTCTATGAACTTTTTCCATCTCTCCCTAAGATATAAACCTCCCATGCAATAGTTACACATGCCAAAAATCATAATAAAATCCTTCTCATGTTTACAACACCTCATTTTAGCACTTGAGAGACCTAAAATCCAATTTTTATGCCTTCTTATTCAAATCAAGACTTCAAAATTTATAATAACACTTGAAAAAAAATGTAATACATTAAACCATTCTCACATGATCTCACAATCCTCCAAACCTGATCATGATGTCTCATCATGACACCTAGGGTCTTAAGACAAGGTTTATGAGAAGACCACCAATGAAGAACTTACCCCTTTGGCTCACTCTAAGAGTCATGTGACTAACTATAAATATTTATCTCATGATATAAAATTTTATTACATAACTTTAAGTCTATACACATTCATATCATCATCATCATGCCTCTACAATCCATATCCATGTTCAAGACCTAGTCCATCAAGCAAAACTACTAGGCACCATACCAATTTGAGATCTTTAAAACACCTTCTATAGCTCATAACTCATCTCCAAACATCTTAGATATACTCTAAAACATATCCCATCATTCTCCTTTGATCAATAATTCTCAAACCATATAGGTCTCTTACTGAGACTGAACTAGCCATGCCTTTGCCAAGACAAGACTAGGTTTCACAATATACCTTATCTACAAATACTTGCTTCTTATGAACTTGGTCAAAAATGAACTTATGAAAAAAATAACTTTAACATAATAAACACTTTATTTTTGATTATCTCTCATAGTAATATAAAATAACACTTCTCATAAGCTTATCACATCATAACATTGTGCCAAGACCTTATACAAAACTCAAGAACCTACTAGACCATGATTAAGCCATCATGATTACTTACCATGCATCTTAAAAATAGAACCTCTGAGACATTAATGACACTTAATTACCTTTGATATAAATTCAAACATTATGCCTCAACATAATAATAGGAACATACCTCAATAGAGAATGTGGCTATGAGACTATTGACGACTTCAACACTTACATCCATAAATACCTAAGATGAATTTAGGGAAAATTTGTTCAAACGCATTGAGGATAGGAGAAACCATCTATCTTTGGTAGAGTAGCTCACCACAATTAAAATGGATCCCTAATAATTTATGGTAGATTTCAAATATAGGTTTCAAAAAACCTAGGATAGGATCCCCATAGTCATCAATCCCACCCCTAATTAAGCATTCTTATACTACTTAAGATCCCTAAATTTTGATGTGGTAGTCATGATATAGTCCATGGGAGGAAAAAATCTAATATATGTGTATGAGGTAGCCATAAGGGAAAAAAAATGTTTAATCCAAGTAGGTAAGCTTACCCTAAGACACTTTATGCCTTTATTCCTATAGATTCAACCCCCTATGCCTACCATTACTACTTTACCATCACTAACCAATCATGACCAAATAGATGTCAACTAAGTAGATAGATTGGGTAAGATATAAGAGTTTCTCAAGGCCCAAACAACAAGATTTTGGGCTTAGAGAGGCAATAAATTCCACCTCATAGACCTTTCTAATCCCCTTACCAAGTTCCCTATCATCCCTATCAATATATCATACCTCCCTATTATCATAATAAGCAAGTTCAAGGGTAAATCACTCAAGAAACACCTTATAATATCTATAACCCTAATTCTTCTAGTATTTCTAGAGCCCTAATCCCAACTCAAAAAAGTTATGATCAAGAGGGTCAATGGACTACACAATGGGGGAAGCCTCATGAGATCTTAGTATCTCCAAGTGGTTATGTTTTCCAAGATTATTTCATGAAATAAGGTCTATCTCCTCCATCACATGATAATAAGCCTCTTACACAACATAAAGAAGGTCTTCTTATGGCACATAGAGACACTCCCTTCATGACTCAAGCTGAGATGCCAAGTCAATAAGGGATAAGTGTAAGTAAATCACTATATGAAAGTACCTTTGTTAACATACATGAAGGGGAGAATTTATTTGAACAAGTGGTAGCTTATTAGGGTCAAAATGCATCCAAGGTAGATAATTAAATTGTATCTCATACAAATACTAAAATAATGATAGTTAGTTATGGTTTAGGACTTGAAAGAGAAACCTATCTACCATCTCAAACACTATAAAGGACTAATAATAAAGATACATCTCCTAATACATCATCAAATCAGTAAGTGGAAGATGGGAAAGGGTAGAATCATAGAGTTCCTTTCATAACTCAATTCACATAAACTTCAAGTACTACTACTACTCCTAAGTTATAGTTCAAAGCAACCAAACCTCATCTTAACATTATAGATTAGATGAAGAAATCCCATGTTAGTATCTCTATGTGGGACATCTTGCTCATTCTAGGGTAAAAAGATATCCTTTAAGAAAAGCTTTGCAAACTCCATGTATTAGACAAGTAGACATAAAAGGTGGGTGTAGTCATAACCAATTCCAATCAACCTCATGAATCTGAATAACCTAAGGTAATCAAGCCCCCTCCATTATATATCTCTATCATCATAGGATATTATCTAGTACATAAGTAAATGATAGATAGTGGGGCTATCACTTCTATCATGCCTAAGTCTATAGAAAATAAATTAGGTCTAAAGTATGAACCAAATTCAAAAAGGGGTCTTAAAATTGGATGGTTATCCCACCAATATTGTTTGTGTCCTTAAAGATCTGAAAATCATATTGGTTTCTTATATTAATTACACTATATTTCAAGATGTAGTAGTAGTTGACCTCCCTCCCTACTTTGACTTATGCTTATCTAGGGATTTCATTACCAAAATAAGAGTTTATATCTCTTTTGATTGGTATTATATGGTTTTTAGGACCAGGTATGGGACAAAGGTCACCATAAGGTTTGAACCTATCTCTAGGTTTCACTTAGAACCCTACATGCCTAACTTATCAAATGTTAATTTTACTATCCTATATGAGGATGAACACTCCAATGGCCAAGAGCCCATTGAACCACTTGAAGGCATATCCAATTTTCTCCTTGATGAATGGTTAAAAAATAATCATGGCTATGATCCATATAAAATCATTGAAGAGGTAGGTTTGGGTGTGTATTTTATGCTTGAAGAAGGAGTTGCCATACCAAGTCTCACTAGCACGAGCCAAGATCATGAAGGAGTATGTAACTTATCCTTTGATGGCTATAGGTCCAAGAATGGAAGTGGGGAAGGTGCCATTATTTTCTCCCCTTCTAAGAAAAGGTAATTTTCTACCCTAAAGTTTCAATTCAATTTCACTTCTAATATAACAGAGTATGAATCCCTCATCCATGGGCTAAAATGGGAAAGAAAGAGAGGCATCAAGCTACTACAAGCCATGGATAATAGTGATTTAGTGTTTCATCAGGTGAGAGGTCAAAGTGTAGTAAATAATATACTTGAAAGCATACAAACACAAAGTTTGGGACCTCTTGGAGGACTTTTAAGCCTTTGACATTAGGTCCATTCCTAGAGAGGCCAATCAACATGCAAACCAGTTAACAACCATTGGGACACAATATGACATACCAAGTGGAGTAAAAGACATCAAATATTAGTCCCAAATTAAGGTGGTATTCAGGCCTTTAGTCCTTGATAATGAGGTGAGGTGGAAAGTGTTTGAAAATGATAAACAAAATGATTATTTCTTATAGTAGGAGGCATAATTCTACTCAAAGAATCAAGGCAAATTGTAACATCAATATGGGGACAAAATTTTCTAATTTATGAAACATAAAATACCTAAGGTATTGGTAACATTATAAATTATATTAAGTGAATATTATCATTTAAGTAAGGATACAATGAGCATATCCACTAAGGAGGAATGCTATGAAAAAATCACCATATTCAAAGACAAGATGCTCAAACTAGGAAAGGTGAACACCAAAGAGGAGAAGGAAGAATTAATAGCATTATGCCAAGAATTTAGAGACATTTTTTTTTATGAATATCATTATTTTAAGGGGTTTGACCTTAGTTTGGATTATCATACCATAAATTTGGAGATAAGTGCTAAGCCTGTGAAACAAAAGCAAAGGCTAGTCAACCCCAAAATTGAGATACTTATAAAGGAGTTAAAAAATATTATTGAATACATCATTATATTCCCAATAAAAAAATATTTATGGATGGTCAATCTTGTGCCTATGAAGAATAGGAATGGGGAGATAAGGTTGTGTGTGGACTTTAGAGATCTCAACAAGGTGTCACTAAAAGATCACTACCCCTACCATCTATGGATCATATTATTTAAAGAGTTGTAGATTTATAAAGGTTTTATCTATTTTATGTATACTTAGGTTAAAATTAGGTTCTGGTGAGTGAGGATGATTAATGCAATACTCGCTTTACTACTAAGTGGGAAACTTATACTTACAAGAAGATGCACTTACAAGAAGATGCCCTTTGGATTATCTAATGTAGGGGACAAATTACAAAGGGAAATGAATGTAGATTTATAAGGGATTATAAATGAAATGGTGCTCATATACATTGATGACATCAATATATTCTCCAAGGACCCCAAGGATCACTTGACATAATTGAGGTTGGTGTTTGATAAGTGCAATTAGTTTGGGGTCTCTTTAAACAACCAAAAATGTATCTTTATAGTCAATGATGGTAGACTTATAGGACATGTTTCAAAATATGACTCTCTATTGACCCTAAAATTATATATGAAATACTTTAATTATCATTAACCAAACATAAGAAGGGGTTTCAAAGTTTCTTGGGCAAAATCAACTTCATCAGAAGATTCGTACCTAGATTTATAAAATTGGTGAGGCCTCTAACTCAAATTCTCAAGAAACATAAAGAATTTTCATAGACCAAGGAAGGTAATTTTTTTTGAGGAAATCATGAAGGAAATTTTCAAAGATCCCAACCTCCTCAATCTTGATTTTATAAAGGATTTATTCATGTATGACTTCTCTACAAGTGACACTATTTATGCTATGATCATGCAACAAAATAGTGAAGTTCTTGAGTAGTCCATAACCTTATTTAGCCAAGTTTTGGATGGGTATGAGGAAAGTTATAATTTTTTTAAAAATATTTACTTATATTCATGATATTAATCAATAAGTTTAGACACATGGTGTTTAATAAGAAGATATTTTTCATGATGGTTTGCCCTAACATTAAGGATTTCATCCCTAATAGAGACTTGAGTGAAAAGAGAGATAGTTGTGTGACTAAGTGCATAGTGTATGACATATATTTTAGGGTTAATGATTTTTTTAGGGATATGGGAATATGTAAAAAACTTGAATAATATGTGTAGAGAAGGAAGTGGTTTTGGTAGTTCAAGATGACCAACAAGCAGCTACAACTACATCTCCTTCCATCTAGGCCTAAGACATGGTGAATTTCCTATAAATGGGAGAATGTCCTATAGGATTAAATAGTAGAATAATGAGTTATTTCATACTAAATCCCATACTTATATCTTTATTTATGGGTTAATCTTAAATAAATACCTTGACGACATGCTTTTGAGGTGTGTAGAGACTAGTCAAGCTGACAAGCTTTTAGGATAATTTCATGATGGGCCTACAGGAGGGAAATTTGTAGCAAAGACCATAGAATCAAAGATCATAATATAAGTATATTTTTGTAAAAATTTATTTATTTACTCCCATTCTTGGGTTAGGAGGTGTCTAAAATGTGCTATGTTTACTAGCAAGCAAGGACTAGTTGCCTTGCTTCTAAAGCCTATTCAAGTTGAGTAGCCCTTTATGCAATGGGGCCTAGAATTCATAGGTATGATTCATCTAACATATATTTTTTTACATAAGTTGGTTTTTATTTTTACTAATTACTTTACTAGGTGGGTGGAGGTATCTACACTCAAGGAAGAAAATGAGAACTTAGTTTTAGAGTTTTATGATAATCTAGTGGCCAAATTTGGAGTCCCTTCCACCATAATATCAGAAAATGCATTAGATTTTAGTAGTGAAAAGGTGATTGAGTGGGATATTTATCATTTTATATACCTTATTTATTCATCTAATTACTATCCATAAGGCAATAGACTATCAGAGTCCACCAAAAAGAATTTGATTAGGATCATAAGAAGGACAATGGAGGATAGCCAAAGGGAGTGACATACCAAGCTGAGGACTAACTTATGTTAAGATATGATTAATCCCAAGATTTTTTATTGTCACTAACTATATCTTATTTTCTATGTAAAATAATCAAGATTTCCGATATCACTTAAGCTGCCATCCTTGGAGCTTGTACACCAACTTGAACTCATGGAGAGTGATGCAATGGAGGTGATGATCAATGAATTGAGGGAGATGAAAGCGACAAAGGATGATGATATTAATTACATGTGGTATAAAAAAGATCAATTAAAAATATAATTTGACAAGATATCCTCTTCAAATACCTTTTAATAAGGTGACATTTTATTTAAGTGGGATGAGGACCATGTCAAGCTAGGCAAGCATTCAAAATGTGATAATCTATAGAATGGGCCATATGTCATTACCAGCTACAAAGAGAATAATTCCTTATATTTTTCAAAAATAAGTGGTGAGTAATTCCATATCCCTACCAATGTGATGTTACTTGAGTATTATTACTAGAATCACAAAACTCTCTTGTACATAGTAGTTAGTTTCCTTCTTCCAAGTGATGTAACACATAGTTATTTGTTTGTTCTAGTTTCTTCTTGCTATGTGTCTTTGTTTTTTATTATATATTGTTGTGTTTATTATTGATTTTTTTTAATTCCTCAAGGTCTATAGGGTATTATTCAAATTGATAGTGTAGTTAAAGAGTCTTCATATAGGCATGAGTGATAGGCAAAGAGATCTTGGGTCCTCTTGACCAATAGGAAAGTCAATCTTTTAGAGTCACCAATAATGTTGAATACTTTATGATCCCATGAATATAAAGGATTAAACCCATGAATTATAACCCAATTACATAAATTTTGGTCACCCTTCTTATGTTTCTTGATATTTTAAGATAGTCCGAAGGAAGATCACTGGTTATCTTGTTTGGGTATCAGTTTAAATTGTCTTGTCATGTCAAGAAAACATCATAATGGTTGTAGTTATTCCATATTTAAAATTGTCTCAAGTTTAATCCTTATTATTAGACATCTATAAAGATTCATAACAGGCCTAAGGGTGATCTTAGTGGTTGAAGTCTGCTTAATATGAAGATGACCAAATATGGTAACTTATGACTCATCATGAATATATCTAGTGTATTAAAGATATATAGGGTATGGCCTAATAATAAGTATTAATAATTTTATAAAGGTATATGATAACCTATTTGAGGTATTTATCATGTTTTAAGGCCTTTTAATAGGTATTGAAATATTATCCATTTGAAGCCTTCACTTGAATCCATACTATTTTCCTTTAAAAGGGGTGTTTGACCTTAATGCGATGATTTTTGACCTCAAAATTACACTAATACCAAAATTTATGTCTTAAAAAAGTCTCCATTAACCCAAAATTGACATGATCAAACCCTTTCATATACTAAACATGACTTCTCACATTTAAAGACTTTTATTTACCACTAAATGGGCCCCACATGTGTGAAAACCTACCCCTTCAGCTTCCCCAAATGTACCATGTGTTTTGAAACATTTTATAACCCATATTTTCCATCCTCATACCTAAAAATGATGATTCATGGTTTATAAAAATAAGAAAATTTAGGAATCAAGCTATTTTATAGGAGTTGTAGGGTTGTACAAATCTATATAATATAGATTTGGTTAGATAGAGTTAGGGACATAAAAAAGGAGTTAAAAACATCCATTAGATGAAGTAATATGGATGTTTTAGAGCCAAAAGAGCCAAAAACAAACCTCCTTCCTTCAAAGATATTCAAGTACTTTAGTTTCAGCTTTGTAGAGCCCTTCAGGTTTATGCTCAGTCTATATAGGAGAGAGAAGGTGAGGGCCTAAGCTCTTGGCCAAAGGAAGGAGGTTTAATGGCCTTCCAATCATGGGATTTACTTTTAATATTATTCTTCTATTATTTATGATCAAACACTAATAATTTAAGCAATTTGGTTACCTTCTTCATCTATATAAGGCTAAAAAAGGGGAATAGTTTCAATGCATTATTAGCTTGCTTGATGAAACTAGTGATTATTCATGTCTTCTCCAGTCTTGTAGGGAAATTTCATGGCATTATCCACCCTTGGTTCACCCTTTTGATCCTATAAGAGTAAGGAACATCTAAGATGCCACTATTTGTAGACTATAAATAGGCTTCCATGGTTGAAAAAGAATATCTAATGCATATATCTGAGATGAACAATGTTTTGATGTTAATAATGGTGTTTTAAAGTTTTTAAAATATCCTTAGTTCAATTTAAATGGTTAGATGGACCTCAAATACCAAAACATATCACTTCCAAATGAGACTGCCTTCATGTTTAGGCCTCGTTGTAAGGAAAAATATTGTGTTTGACGAAGATGGATGTTGAATATCATCAAGATAACATAAAGGTAGTGGAAGAGTGTTGTTCATATGAAAATGCCATTTTTACAAGATAATAAAACCTCATTATATCATCAAAGGCCAAGAAACTACCAGTTATCCCTCCAACACCTTCAAAGTCTCGTTTAACATAAACTAAGGTTGTTTAGCAGAGGTTGAGGTTTTAAGAGAGTCCTAGGTTTTCATTTATCATTGCATATGCATGATTGATGACCTATAAGTGTTTTATTATATTAAGTATGTGATTAGAGATGCCTAAGGTCCTTATAGATCATCTTCGATATGATTAAATAGTATAATCCAAGCCCTCAAATAACCTATGACATTTGATAGCCTCATCATTATCAACCTACCTCATTATAGGCATTGAGTTCTAAGTTTCAAGCTCCATGTAAACTTACTAATAATCACCCATAGGTTTAAACCCTCTACCCAAGCCCAAGGCATAAAATCAAGGTCTAGATACCGCATAAGGCTATTAAGTGCCATTGGTAATATGAGGAAATGGACCTATACAAGTATAAGCCTTGTTGAGAGAGAAAATAATCACCTACAAGAGATACTTTAGATCCACCCTTCAAGGCCTTTAAAACCATTATATCCAAATGAGTCTCAAATGTAAAGAAGGGCCATGATTGTGAATATGTATTCCTTGAGAGGATGGATTTGAAAAAAAAAGGGCCATTTGGGTCTCAAGTATAACAATGAATACACTCTTATAACTTATAATCCTATTGAATAGACCCCTTAATAATCAACATGCATGAATTAATACCTACAGTACTATTGATAGTTTGTACCCTCAACCTTGAGCATGAGATGATATATACACATAAGGGGAGAACTCAAACTAGGTTGGTAGTCAGAGCATGAAGATTATGGTGTCAAAGATATGAGTTCTAAATATATGACTAAACATGATGGTCCAAATGTGCATAATGAGATAGCCTTACTCAATCAGTCTATAGTATATGAATAAAGTGAATTAAAATGAACAAAGCATGGAAAATGGAATATTATGGTGATGAGGACATATGCATCCCTCATATTCCCACATAATGGTGTAGTTAAATAAGGAAGTTGTCTGGTTTAAGTTAGATACCCAAGACATACATACCTCAATATGTGACTGTGCATACAAGTGTTATTAGTAAAGTTGGTAAAGGTAATACTCAAAGGATACATTCAAAATTTGGAAACATGTCAATCAATCCTTGAATCCATCATTATAAAAGGGGTAAAAGAGACTACCTAATTTTCATTATTGACTATGCAAGCATCTGTACAAGATAGTAAGGGTTAAATAAATATTAAGAGAGAGAAAGGTTAACATGATGGTTTGGTAAAATAAAAACAAGTAAAAAATATGGTAACTATACTAAGGATGCTTCTATGATAACATGGAGGATATAAATGCATCTACAAGTGGGTTGAGGTTATAAAACCTAGTCTAAGAACTATAAGGCCTAAAACCACCATGAACCCTTAAGACCCCATATTTACTTTAGGGGTAGGTTAAAACCTCTAAGAGAAATAAAGGGCATGAAAGGATGTGTAATTATGAATTAGGCCCTGAGGGAGATATTTAAAGCTAGGAAATACAAATAAATGGTCAAACTCAGTCTTACCACCTTATTGAGTTCCATTGCCTTGAACATACATGTTGAATTATCACCTTTAACATTAATATCTCTCATTATAGAGGGATGCAAACCCATGGATTTTAGGGGAAATTTTGAACCCCTATGTACTCAAGATACATGAAAGAGAGAGTGGGGTTCAAAGGCCCAGCTCTATGAATAAATGTTAGCACTGTAACCTGCATAAACAACCTAGCAAGGAGATTGAAGGACACCATATTTTATTCATATCTCAATGTATAGTTTTCATGGTACCCAAGGCTATTTATAATATATGAAAGGGTCTATATAATGAAATTTCATGATAAGAAGTTTTGGTTTGGAGTTTCATACTCTATGAACTATCATTAAGACGGTGGAATTCTAAAGCCCTTCTTAAACCTTAGTTTAGACCCGATGAAGGAATTACACCTCCAAATGCATCAAAATGAGGTAATTGGGATATGAAAAGGTATTAATGGTATCCCAAGGTCCCTTGAGCACTTAGATGGCCTAATAGTTGGCATGTGAAAGATGTGTATTGTATGGATTAGACCTAAAAGATCCACTATAATCTTATATACATGAAGTTGAGAATAATCTACATATTCCATATGTTTCTGGGGATGGAGAGTGACCCTTGGGTCTTATATAATGGCACACTGGCCACCTACAGGGGCCTCCATGCCTAATAAACACTTACAGACATACCTAGGTACTTAAATTAAAGGATGTATGCACATAAAAGGGGGTAAATATATTTCTCAAGCTAATACAAATTCTCTTAAGGTCTTAATGTGTGATTTTAATGTTATTAATAGTGGCTAAGTTCTTAATAACTTGAGCTTAAGGTCAAAACTCAAAAACCTTACACTTAAAGATGTTGATTTATCACCTTCCTCAAGGTAATACCACTTGAAAGCTAGAGTAGAGGATAAAATAATATTATATGACATATTAGACCTTCATATAAATGTTTTTTAGGTTTTTTCATGTGTGTGAGACACCTTGGTGTGTAACAGAGAGGTCAAAATTAGTCTCCTTGGCCTGAAAGTGCCTCAAGACTACTCAAAATGAACATATCTCACCTAAAAGGAAACTTAGTAAGCTCATAACCATATGAAACAATTACATGGGGTTATAAGCACTTCAATATAGTTAAGGGGCCTTATCTATAAGATATTTGTGGCATTGGTTTAGAGGTTAAGGTCCTAACCTTTATGGACTATTTCTAAGAGTCCATAACCTTATTAAACCTCCCTAAAACCCTAATGAAGACTTGATTTGGAATATATTGGATAAAATGCATCCAAATAAATTAAAATTGCGTATTAAATACTTTGATAACTTAGTCCACTTATATGAGACCTTAGCTATGGTACTGGTCTATATCGATAATACATGAACACCCCTATAAACAATAATTTTATAAGGTTTTGAGTAGAAAATGAGGTGTAGGATTTGGTAAAGAGTTTTATATCATTGGAGGAGGTACTATGAGACTTTTTTCACCTTCTAAAATCATGAAATATTCACAAATTTACTTTAAAATGTTTTTTTGAGTCCGTACCAAATAAGTAGTCTTGGAATGCAAGAAGAAGGTGACCTAATCATTTAAGTGAGGTAAGATTTCAGGTGTGAGGTATTTAAAATTTTAAATTATTTTTATATATTCTGGTTTGAATTCAATAAAAAATCTCTCAATTAGCTAAAGGTTTAAATTAACTCTCATAGCCATCCAAATAGTGAATAACAAAGAAACTAGATTGTTTGTCTAGTAGGCCCCCTTAATCAACAAAATGGGGATGCTCATGGGAATATAAAATTGATATGATTGATCATATAAATCATATAAATATCCTCTAATGTGATCAATCTCCACAACATATCCATTATAGAGGATTTAGTTAGTTTCTTAAACATAGTCAACATGTAGGGAAGAGGTGGCCACTAAATACTTCATGGAAGAGGCTCAATTAGACATTTTCAATGCCTTGTTATAAAAAAGATGGGGAATGGAATAGGAGTGTAATTCATAGGATATTAATGGATCAAAATTTTCTAAAAATATACTCCAATGCCCCAAAGATGCTCATTTAAGATACCAAATAAACTAAGCAAAGCTTGGAGGCCACTTGTAACTTCAAATTAAAGGAATGGTGGTCATTCATGACCAATTCATGTTCTTCCCATGCCATATCCTCTCTGATTCTAATTTATTATTCTATATATTTAGGCCTTAAGTTATTTGTTTTCATCCTTAGGATAGGTGTAGCAAAACTCTTCCAAATTGTATCTTGAGAACCTTAAGAGTCAATAAAGAAAGGATTGATTACAGACTTCTTTGTTAAAATTAGTGTGTTATGGTTTGTTGAATTTTAAATTTTTTGATGTTTATTCTACTTTATAGGTCCTCCCATTCACCTAGTCATCATAATGTCATCCTATGCAAGTCATTTTATGTGTTAGAGTGTGGTAGTTCTATTGAAGAGTGATCTAGTTGATAGTGTCTCAAGTAGGCCTCTTTTCCATTGACTTCAAGTTGTATATATTCCACAAATCCTTCACATGAAAAACTGATGTTTAGTATTTCATCAAGAATCATGTTTTATTCATTAGGCTTTATTTTATTCATAAAGTGTTTTTTAAATATAAATTAGGAGTGGATATATGAATATTGGTGAATCCCAATCTTTAGAATAGGTTTCCTTTTCATTTTTTCACTCTACCTATTTTCATCCCAACATTGGTAAGTCTACAAAGTGAGATTAATTTGATGTACAGGGGAGATATCCCCATAAATTAGAGGTTTAGTCCTCCTATAGGTCATCTATATCCTTTGGCCTAATCCCATGTTACCCTAATCTTGGAGAGAACTAAACCATATTATTCAAAGGGTGAACCTTGGAGTGTTAACACTCGAGTAATAGAAAGAGGGGGTTAGGGAGAAAGGAACCAAATTGATATGGCTAGGGATGGATAAACTATTAAGGCCTATGGAGGATATTAGACTGGAGTAGAAGGCCTTTGAGTTGGAGATAAAGTGTGAGTTACCTTCTGCGTCTTCCTTAGCCTCTTACCTGGGTTGACTTTGGATGCTACAATGGAAGGATTGACTAAGATAATAAGAAATATAGGGGCTGATGTTGGAGTACTTACATTTGTTAAGGTAGGAATTAGGATGATTATATTATGCACCAAGAAGGTTCTTACCACTGGCAATATGCTCTTGATTATCGTTGTCACATTTTTTGATAAAGGCACACCCAAGGAAGGTACTAGGAGGATTATAGGTTGTTTAATGGATGGAGTAGAGGGGAATAAAGAGGAAAGGATTATCAATAGTATTGAGGCTAAAGGTAATTGGTAAAATGATGGAGGGCATGTAATGGGGAAAAGAGGAGGCACCACTTGGGAGGATTTTGGGAGCAGATAAAAGCTGGTGGGTATTAATACTGGGAGTTGGAAAGCAATTGGAGTGAGGTGTGAGAGAGGGAACATAGGATCATGTCTATTTGAAACCTTACTTTTGACTTTTCCTTGTATTTTGATCCACACCAAACCTTAGGGTATATGTGGCCTAGGGTTGAGGTTCTGGTGGTTAAGCTGGCTACACCTAGGTTGGTTGGTGTTGAGTAGATTGGGTATTGATTTGTAACAATCATACTAAGGTAGCTACTAGAGGAGGCAAAGGTAGAGGTGGAGAATAAGGAGTAGGAGATACTCAAAGAGGTATATTTTGACTTGGATAATGAGGGAGAAAAGGTGGAAGTAATCCCTACAAGATACTTCAATAAATAGTATGAGTTAGAGTTGGCTCATTTTTAGACTAAATACGAGATAGAGGAAGCACATATGGGCCTACTTATAACTTATTCCCCTTATTCTTCTTCATTTTTATGATTTATGACAACACCTCTTGGTCATTAATGGAATCTAGATAGATCTCATCATCATCATCATATTTTTGATGACCATAGTTGATATTAAGGAAAGATGAATACTATGCTAGGTGATCTATGATTATCCTCTTGGGGTCCTTACACATGATATTTTATCTTATTAGGGTGAAGGAATATTTCCTAACTACCATGTTCTATATTTAAGGGAAGGCCTTGTAGACATGGTGCTTGATTATGATTAGGAGTAGTGGGTATGCATTCTATTGATGATGTATACAAAACCTAAAGATACACCCCACCAACTGATAAACAATCTCCTACTCTACTAGATGTTCCATGATGAAATATGGTAGGAAAAGGGGATCTTTGAGGAAACTCACAATTTGGATCATGGTGTCCTCCCTATAAATATAATAGTCCCTAATGGTGGTGATGGAATCCCTAATTTCTTTTGATAGTTGGGGTATCAAGGCTTTATTGATCACTTGGTATACCATTGGGTATAAATACTTGCATATGTTCTAGATGTGGTTCTAAAATTGGTGGCCATATAGATTATATAATACTACATGGACTAACAAGCCCCTAATAACCCATGCAATAAAATATAAAGGATTGAAAGAGAGCATCCTATAGACTACATCCACAAGGTATATTTTCATGGATAAATTGTTCTTGGATTAGGTATGTTGATGGCTCTGACCAAATTAAATTTGATCAGTCCTCCCATATATGGCACTTTGAAACATGTGAGGATCATATACATGATAGATACCCTATCTCATTGATGTGAAAGTATTCTTGGGCCCTAAATAATCATTTCAATAGGATCATGCTTACCTAGACTTCTTCCCAAAAGGTACAAACTATGTATACATTATTATCCTCCTTTTTAACCCATTTATCATTTGGATTATCAACCCATTCATGGAGGACATCATATATTTGGTATGTCCTCATCCAAGCTACAAATACTACTACATCATAAGAAAAGGTGTAGTCTGAGAGGGAGTAGTATGCCTTGTAAGCATTAATAGAGATATCAAAAATCTAGTGCTAGGAGTTAGGATAACACACCTTGTCATAGACCCTATCTTGCATGCAGATGTTGTGAAGGAGGTTACCAAACAAGTTGGCATAAGGGAATGCCTTTGGTTTGGTAGTGGCTCTTTAAAATTCACACTTTTTGTAGGACCAAAGGTCATCCTCAAACTCTACTTTTTGGCCATTATCATATCCTAAATCCTTAAGGACTTGCTCAACCACTTTGAATAAGTCATTGTAATGCTTGAATTTGGTCAAGCTAGCTAAGAATGTTATATCATGGTAATCAAGTTCAACCTTTAGCTTTGAAGAGGTTAAAACCATTATATCAAGATAGAGGGGAAATAAGGAAGCTCTAAGTGTAGCAGGTATAGAATATAAGGTGCTCTATGAGAATTAAAGAGTTAGGATTCATAGTATTCTCTACGGTAAAAATCATAACCATTAAGGAGCTTCCATTAGGCTTTCATAAACACATGCATATAGAACCCTATATTAATGGCATTTGGTGGCTCACTTGTTATGAATTCAAATTTGAGATGGTGGCTATATTTACTCTCTTTACTTATAAATCTAGAGTTTAATTTAGAACCCATGATCTTATACCACCAACTAGATATAAAAATGGTAATGAGATGTTTTAATATTATTCAATTGGGCTCAAATTTCTATTTCATTAATGCCTAACACATGGTAGGAATGTAGTCACATCCCTTAGAGGCTTCTCAGTCATTTCTTGATTTCAGACACCGCTCATCTACTCATTGGCTATACTATTAATGGTCAACACCTAAGCATGGCTTTGTACTCCAGTTCATTACTTTAAGAATGGTAATGTTTCACTTAGGGACACATGAAACATTTTGATTGGTTCTCTAAACTCAGCCATACCTTATTTTGACCTTATTAGGGATTTAGATAGCTACCAGTTATTCTATCTTATTGGGTGATGTGGTGTCTTCTCATTTGACTAGGCTCTCCCAAGCTTTGAAATCTCTTATAAACCTAATGATTGGCCACTCTGACAACTAGTAACATGGTTATTTTTTATTAGGATGGGTTGTCCTAGGCTTTAACATCTTTGATAGGTCCAAGGACTGACTACTCTAAAAACTAGTGATAAGGTTCCTTATGTTTAGGCTAGGCTCTCTTAGGCTTTGGTATCTCTGACAAGTCTAGGGACTAGCCACTCTAATAACTAGTGATGTGATGCCTTGTCATTTGTCTAGGTTCTCTTAGGATTTAACATCTCTGAGATATCCAAGGACTAACTTCTATAAAAACTAGTGATGTGGTACCTTCTCATTCAATTGAGATCTCCCAATCTCTAACATCTCTTATAGGTCTAGGGACTAGCCACTCTAATAAATGGCAATGTGGCTCCTTCTCATTTGACTAGGATCTTCTTAACTCTAACATCTTTGATGAGTCTATGGATTAGTTGATATGATAATTAGTGATGTGGTTCCTTCTCATTTGGTTGAGTTATCTTAAGCCCTAACATCTTTGACAAGTCTAGGGACTGGCCATTATGACACTTATAAATTTCAAGCCTCATAATTCATTTAGGTTCTCCTATACTTTGACATTTTTGATAGTTTTGGGTACTAAACATTATAATAATTGGGAAATGTAGTGCCTCTTGATTTGGCTAGGTTGTCCTAGTTTCTAAAATATCTTATAGGTCTAGGGACTAGCCATTCTAAAAACTAGGTAACATGGTACCTACTCATTTAATTGGGTTCTCCTAGGCTTTGACATCTCTGATAGGTTTCAAGACTAGCCATTCTAAAAATTAGGTGATGTGGCACCTACTCATTCACCTAAGCTCTCCTAGGTTATATCATCTATGATAGGTCTAAATATTTACCATTTTAATAACTAGGTGAGATATCATATGCTCATTTGGCTAGGCTCTTCTAAGATTTGACATATCTAATAGGTTTGAGTACTAGCCATTTTGACACTTAGTGAGGTGGCACCTCCTCATTTATTTGGGGTCTCTTAGGCTCTAACATCTCTAATAGGTCTCAAGACTAGCCATTTTGACAACTAGGTGATTTGGAACCTTCTCATTTAGATGGGCTCTACCTTATGAAATCTAAAAAATACTAATTAAGAAATGAAAAGGAAAATAATACATTTAAAACTTACTCTTGTATCAATGATATTTTGATTTCATGCAAAGGGTGATGAGTTTATTATTTTGGGGAAAGAATGAGATCTTGGGAGTTCCCATCAAAAGAATACCTACAATTTTAGCATCTTAATTCATGAAAGAACCAATCTACCTTAGTTATAAAAATAAATGAGGCCTGTTGTTGCTTATGGAAATTAGGGTGACATATATTACAAGGATTTAAGTAGGCACTACTAACAAAAACAAAATAAAGGATCTTGAAGATATAGTTCATGATATTTTAGAGGGGTCCTCCATTTCAAATAAAATGGGGCATGTTGTCCACAATAAATATGTACTTTGTTAGTTTATATTTTGTAGGTACTAAGATAATAATGTATTTAATGAGGTAAGGAACCCACCATTTTTATCATATGTATCCTCTTTGTCATGGGTATAATATAATTTAAGGAGTAAATCACCAATATTGAAGGTAAAAACATTGACATTTTTGGTATGTTATTTGGGAATTTGGGTTTTCTATTGGTAGTTATATTGTAAAGCACCCATATGATGCTCATCAAGACAGTCTAGATCGTGAAGTTGGGATTAATAGTGTTATTCATTAGGAATGATACCATGAAGAGATATGTATAAGGAAGGTAGATCTAATTCAAAAGGTAGTAAAAATTCAATGTTGTATACTAAGGAGAAAGGATTGCCCTAGTAGTAGTATGAATTCTAGTGAGATAAGCCCAAAACATAAGATAAATCTTGAGATGCCAATAAAAATGAGAGTATCAAATTATCTTTTGAAATATTTTTTTAATAATTTTTTAGTGGCATCAACTTGTATATTGCATTGAGGATGATAAGGTATGGAAAATTTGTGCATGATGTTAAATTTAGCACATAATTGTTTCATATCTTTATTTTTGAAATTCATGTTGTTGTCAAAAATAATGGTGTGGGGAATTTTTAAGTGACAAATGATTTTATTAAGTATGAATTTGGATATATTTATGCCCATGATATTATCAAGGGGCATAACTTTAACATACTTAGTGAAATACATAATGTTTGTGATGATGAAGACATGACCATATTGAGAGTGAGGGAATTTAACAATGAGATCTAATCCCCACATGGAAAAAGGCCAAGGAGATTCTAATGTTTGAATTTAAAATAGATAAAAGTGAATAAGATCATCATGTAGTTGGAAAGGATTACAATTTTTAACAAATGTGATAACATATTTTTTGAGTGTGGGCTAGGAGTATCCCATGCATAGGCATTTGTGATATGTAGCATGTCTACTATAGTGACCATTGAAAATGACCCAATGTGATTATTCAAGAAGAGAAGGAAATTAATTTTGAGTGACACAATAGAGAAAGGTAAATTTATAATTATGATAATACAAGATGTCATATTATAGGACATACTTGAAAACTTGTTTTTAAAATCTGGTCTTTTCATGAGATTCAATGATGGGAGGATAGGTATGGTGCTCCATAAATTTAATGATATGTTTATACCATAGGATTTTTAAGGTAGTGACAAATTCAATATGGAATATAAGATAATCATTTGTGACTGGTAATGAATATGGTTATTTATGTATGTTGGTGATAAATTCTGAATCATGTAGGGATTGATGAGGGTAGAAAAGAGAAGTAGATGAAGAAAATGATTTGACTATGGCATTATGGTCTTATGGAATTGGTTCTATAGTGAATATTTAAATTATTTTTTAAGAGTGGTGTAAATTTGATGATATGTGATAATATTTTCAATTTTGCATTGATAGTCACTATTGACTTGATGAAAAATGAGTTGTGAGTCACCTAAAGCATATAAGGAATATATAAATTGATGATGGATTGCATGCCTATAATGAAAGCTTCATACTTATCCATGTTATTAGTAATTTAAAAATTTAATTATAAAGTAAGAGGTATTATTTTTCCATGAGGATCAACTAAGACACATCCTTCCCTAACTCCTTAAAGACATTTAGCACCATCGAAATGTAGTGTCCAAGTATCTTCATGTAAATCAATTGCAACTTTAAGTAATTCTTTGATAATGAATTTGGATTTTGGTTTAGAAATTTAAGTGTCTAGCTCATCAAGATTATTTGTTTCGAGGTCAGATGTAAAATTGTGAAGAGTGAAATATCCTAATTAATACCTTCAATGTAAAGGATTACTTCATTAGGAAGAGTGTCTTGAAGGTGATCAGTGGCTAGTATAAGAGTGGTATCACATTGATAAAAAATTACTTGGCCTTGAAATAATTTTTTCATAGTAATTGAAAACCAATTCCATCAAGAGAATAATCCATTTTCAAATTCATGAAGTAATAAATCTTTCGAGAAAAAGTGACGAAGAGGATCACAATAGATGATGCCATAAGTGGTTTGATAAAGCATGTAATTCATGATTTTTTCAATTAAAAACTAAATAATGAGATAATCATGTATGAATTTGGTATAACATGTCTCATATTCTATTAAATAATGAGTGATATAATACGTGTCATATTCATGACCTATTTGATCTTATTAGGAAATCATTTCACTAACTGATATGGGGATAGATAAAGTGTAAAATATTATAGAATTATCATTGGAAGGTAGTTGAAGAGAATGAGGATGAAATAGTGATTCTTTCATGTTGTCAAATGATTTTTTACATGAATTATTACATTCCAAAGTTATACCTTTCTTGAGAATGGAGTTAACTGAATAAATATGATATGCCATATTGGGCACAAATAAAATGTATATCTAGAATGGAATAATGAATATGCATGTTAAGAATAGATTTTATTTCAGTAGGGCATACATAAATACCACATAAAGAAACTAAGAATCCTAAAAGTTTTCTTGAGGTGACACAAAAAATGCATTTGTAAGGAATGAGTCTAACTTTGTATTTGATGAGATGATAAAAAATGATAGTAAGATCATGAAGATGATTTTCATGATGCTTGGATTTAGTGATAAGATCAACTACATAAGTTTCAACTATTTTATGAATGATATCATGAAATATATGGGTCATTAAATTTATAAGTGACACTAGTATTTTTAATACCAAAGGTAATTTTAATGTAATAATAGGTGCCCCATTTGGTGGTAAAAGTGGTCTTATGTTGATCCTCGGGAATGGTATGATTTGATTATATCTTTAAAAACCATCCATGAGAGATAAAATTTTATATCCATAAGTGGAATCAATAATGGAATTAATTAATAGAAAATTTATATTTGGGACATGCTAAGTAATATTGATAAAGTATATACAAATGTGAATAACCATGGTGGATTTCTTGCATACAAGAATAATGTTGGAAACCTATTCAAGTCTATAGGTTTGATGAATTTAGTGTCTAAAATATTGATGATCTCATTATGACATAAGGTATAAATATCAAGAAAGAATTTATGTTTCTTTTGACAAATAGGTTTTACATTAATATGATTAATGATATCATGGACTATAATGCTATGATCAATAGGAGGCATGTCTTTGTATGACCATGAAAAATAGACTAAAATTATCATGTTCAATAGGATTAAGTTATTTGGAGATGAGAATGGGTCAAGCAATAATAATGGTTCCATAATTAATTATAATAGTTTCCTCAAAAAACATAACATTTACATCTTAAAAATAATATGGAGTAAGAAGAAGTGAGGAAATAGGATGTGTTTTAGGATCAATACTAGAACTAAAATTGTTGAAATAAGGAGCCATTTTTCTCAAAATTACCAAGCTTATAATGTTAGTGTGGAATTTGAGGTTAAAGAGCATGTAATATTTATAGAATATATTTGTTATTAGGGAGCATGGGTAAGGACCCATAATACTTGACATCCACTTTAAGATCCAAAATTTGATTTCTCTGATGATAAAACTTTGAATATATTTATCAAATAGCTATAGATTATGCATCTAAGGTAATTTTAAGAATAGAGGTAGAAGGTTGGTCAATAGAGTCTGGTATCAATATATTAGTAAAATCATTATCATTAGTTTTTATTTAATTATTTATAATAGGTATAGGTTTGGTTAGGTTGATATGATCTATTGGAGGTAATAAATCCTAGCACATTAGATTGCTTTAATCAATACAATAAGGAATTATAGGGTGAATGATATAAGATTGGTCAATTTATTAGATGACCCATAGAATATCTATAAATAGTGCATTGATAGGTAGTACATACACTTTAGGTTCTAATTCACTATCACAAGATATGTGAATGGCATAAACATCACGATTGAAGGCATGCATTTTTGCTAGTGTCTTTTGATAATGCAAGCTATCTAAATATCATGACTAAGATTATGCCATAATGTAAATATCATCATAAGATGGATATATAGCACATGTATCCATTTCAATAGGAACATCTATAGTGGATATTCCCATAGTAATAAAAGTATGAGGGAACATGGCTAAAAGGTATTGAAATAGGTTGGACACCCCATATTCATTGCAATAAAAATAATCCTCTGCATAAGAGGCTTCATATGTGTTACATGGGGGAGTAATATCAATAATATCATTGATTAATGGAATGATTATATATCATGGAAGAAGAGAAGGAGGGATATATTATATGATATATGAAGTTAATTGAGTGGTATTTCATATTTTTTGTTATTCATTAGGTTTATCATCATCTAAATCTTCAAGAGTTACATGTAGATATGAATGTTTATTAACAAATTCAAGAAGAGGAGGACTATTTATCTAAGCAATAGTGGGAATAAAATATTAAGATTTGGGATTTGGAAGTTGGATGATCTAAGGGTTATGATTGGACTCATGTTTATAATATTTCCCATTATATATGAATTTAATATATTAGCTTCCAAAAGATGTAATAGCTTACATACGATGAATCCATGGGCGACTTAAGAACATGTTATAAGATAAGGGAAGATCAAGAACCATGAGCTTGGTATAGATTATCTTAGGTCTAATGGTAAGAAGGATCCAAATTAAACCAAGTGGGTTTTGATTAGTTTTATATAATCCATGACATGTGATTTAGGTTTGTTTGATATTTTATTTGGAATATCCAATCTATTGAATTAACCAAAGAGAAGTAACATTGATATCAGATCCTTTATCAACTAAGACTTTTATAATTGGAATGTTATTGATACCAATTTTGATAAAAATAGGTGGATAATCAACTTGAAATAGAATTCTATCATTTATCATATCATCTTAACTAAATTCTATGGAGGGTTTGTGTTGGGACCAATGCACTCCATTTCCAAAATTTCAAATGAGGACCCTCTTTGAGCTTAAATTACATGTTTAGGTCTTATTATGAAATGAATAAGTCCAAGTCTAAGCTATAATTCATTATCTTAAGTCATTACCATAGTTAATTTAATAATTTGATTGATATATGATTTTAAAGGTTGAAATAGACACATTTATTAAGTAATTTTATGCATCTATTTGGATTTTAGTTCTATGACATTCATTGAATTTAAATTTTGCCTTTATGGAATAATTGAGATAATTTTAATTTTTCTCAAGGTTTATTATTATTCTTAGAATTATTCTAGATTAATAAAGTAACATTTCCAAATATTACTTGATCCAACTTAGAAATACCCCTTGTAGTATGAGTGACTTTGCATACTTAGTCATTTTTCAAAAAATTCATTGCATATACTATCATTGCATGTCTCTTTTGCACCTAGATTAACTATTAAATTTAAGAGTGGATGGGTCCCTATAGTTTAAATTCCAACATCCAGGTCTTGATCTATAATATTGTTCCACATGTTGGCACCTAACTTCCTCATGAAGGATTTTCAAAATGGCTAATTATTTTTTTTACAAGTATATAGGTTCATGGGATTGAGATGTGTGTCTTTATATTACTTCTTCATGGATTATGAGGAAATGGTTTTAAGTACTTTTCAATTAAGTACTTGAGTAAAGGGGATTGTGTTATGTGTCCTCATCCTAATTACTCATTTCTATCAACTCAAATAGATAAGGTAAGGAAGCTGTGAGCATCTAAATTAATGGTATTGAGACATGTGTCTATATCTCATTCATATAGAGTAAAATAGTGAAGTGGCCAATTTTGGGTATCTATATAAGTGAGATTGTGCCACATACAATGATCTCACTCATCCATGAAAAAAAAACTAGACACATAATCCAAAGATATGTCACCTTATGGATTAATGAGATTGTGCCACATGGCAACATTCCACTCATTTGAAACTTGTAGACATAACAAAAGATAATACGGATATTATGAGTCCATACATTAACAATATTAGGACATATGTTTGTATCTCTCTAAATTATGATGAAAGGCTAATAATGCAATAACAAAGTAGATTCTAAACAAAGAATTGAGATTAGGCCAAGTGTCACACTATGAGTAAATTAGCCTAAACAAAAAAATAAAGCCCTTGATGCTTGAATAATACACATGTGGAAAATCAGATGACTCAGTGAGGTGATGAAAAATATGGAATCTATGACATTATGCCACATGTTTCCTTTAGAATAGAACATATTCAATACACAAATATGGGACCCAAGAGCTCTTTAATAATACATACATACATACATATATATATATATATATATATATATATATATATATATATATATATATATATATATATATATATATATAATTTTAAATATGACCTAGCATCTAGATCAATTTAGGTCCATAGATTAAAGGTAAAGTCCACACAAGTCCTGATCAAGTGACATATTGATAAGTGTCACAATCCAAAAAAGCTCAACTTGGAAATTTATTTTGCATTTATCACATAAGTGAAAGGCACAAAAGTGGGCCCCTAAATCATTATAAAAGGGAATTTATAATTTTTAAAATAAATAAGTAGTCAAATTCATTAAAAAAACACTATGTGGCTTGTCCCTTAGTCATTCATAGTGCCATTGAGGCAAAAATGGTTTATGCTCCCCATACTTATGCATATACTAGCTCTATCAAATATGATCCTACACAAGTTTTTTGTTGACTTATGGAGGATATACCTCATCAAATAATCATTTGTATCTCAATAGAGCTTACCAAAATCATTAGGATGTAGTCCACATTGGACCTTTCCTCAATGTTCCTTAGTGGGACACATAATTTAATTTTGTATTATCTATTATGGAATGAGAAATAATTTGAAATAATTATATTTTACCATTTCAAGATATGATTTCCAAGAGTGGGATCCCATGTCTCTTAGAGGTAATACCCATATCTCCCTTCTATATATACTGCTACCTAGTATGTTAGAAGGGTCGACACTATTTGTAAACAAACACTATTAAAATAATGTAAAATAGTTTTTAAAAAAAAATGAATCTAGTTTTATTAAAGGCATTCCATTTTATTTATACTTTAATGGATTAACACTAATGTTATAAGAGTATAATTTGTATTTTTATGTAGATTTTATGTATTAACCAGGATGTGCTTCCACTATTTTAGTTAGGTTCTTCAATTCCTTTCACTTTATTTGAAGTCTATAAAGATGTGTATGTAATTAGCTATAAACCTTGTTAAAGTTCAACATTCCCCCATTTTCATAAAAATGGGGACCCTATGAATATTTTGGGTCATTTACCCTAGGACACACCTTGCCATTTGTTCCACATGATAAAAAAACCCCTTGTATGCTATTAAAAGTTTGAAAGTAATGTTGGTCCATGAAAAATATTAATGAGTACCTTTTAAAATGTTTTGCTAAATGTTTAAGTCCATTAATTTTATAATGATATAACTTATTTAAAATTTCTCTTATAAGAGGTTATAAGTTGAAAACCAAGGTATGGTCTCTAAAATGTAATCAAAATCACTTAATTAAGGTTTTTAAGGCCTAGTATTTCTTTGGCTATGTCAAAAATCATACTCAATACTTGAATGTACCTTTATTTTAAGTTTTAAAAGAGGCTCCAGGGAAAATTTTGTACTTAAGTGTTACAAATTTGGGCTTACACCTTTTTTATTGTGTGAATCACTAACTTTCACATCTTTTACCTTTACATAGGATCCTGATGCCAACTCAGCCTCAATTGACATGTAGAGGCATCACAAGCATTGGTGTCTTAGTCATAAAGTTTGGGACTTAGATGCATACACTTTAGCCTTTGAGAATAATCATGACCCAATGACCTAACTAGATTGTGCCACTTAACACTCAATGGTAGCATTTTGAGTTCAAAGGAAAGTATGAAAGGTTTACAACCCCAGTGATCTAACAAGGGTCTTCCACTTAGCACTCCATAATGGTATTTATAGTTTGGAGATAAGTTACAGGGGTCTACTACCCAATGATTCCATCACAACATGCCATTTGGCATCTAGTCATGATATTCTAAGGATCCTACTTTTTTCTCAAGTCTAATGATTAAGTGACTCAATATAAACATGCCACTTATCATCTAATAGCTATGTTTCATCCTATAAAGAAGATAAACCCAATTAGGTCCTGCCATGTAGCACTCAATTATGGCCTTCTAAGAACCGTGTCTAAGATGCAAATTTCAATTCTAATAACACCATAAGTGCATGACAAGGTGATACATGTCACTTAATCACTCAATCTTGTGTAGCTAGATGATATATAGAGGCCACCCAATAGTTAAAACTAATAGGCTAATGACTTGTGGACCCCTAACCTCATGGTATTACATGATCAACCAAAACTATGAAACCCAATGAAGAGTGATCCAATCAAAGGTCAACACATGGTAGAATATCATGATAAGTTGGGTCCATAAATAGTTTCATATAACAAATATAAGTGATAGCATGAGACAATGAAATATTACCACTTGGTAAGCCAGAAGGGGTCCCAAGATTATGTCAGTTCAAAGCAAAAAGGGTTAAATCATGCAACATCAAAAAGAAGCATGATCCAATCAAAATATGCCACTTGGTAGAATATTTCACAACCCACCCAAGTAGCTTGATATTTGAAATAAAAGGCTAAAATGCACAAAAAGTGTCAAGTGTCAAATTCATGTCAAAGCACGACACCTAAAAAACACATAGCTATCCATGAAGTGCTAGTTGCAGGTGTGAATTGAATATTTATGGGGCTCATTTTGATGGTTATAAATATAAGTCACCTCAAGGGAAAATTCAAGCCTATGATTTTAAGACACATGGATGAACTGAGAGCAACAATAGGCTAATCTCCAAAAGTGGATTTTTAAAGCTATTTAAAGAAAATTGAAGAGCCACCTTGGATTTATCTCAAAGCAAGTAAAAGATACTCTCCATTTATGAATCATATCTTAAAGTTTAAAATTCTTAAAAAATATAGAATTTAAAGCTTGCAGTCTTAAGGCTTTACATTTACTTTCAATTTCCATCTATTGAAGAAATCCTAAGTGTTCTTTGTTATTTACCAAAGACTTATATGCATTTGTTCAACATTAAGACAATACATGAGCTCATCAATCAAAAATTTGGAAGGCATGGCCAAAGCAAGAACATCTAAAGTTACCAAGTCAGAACAAGTTCTATTTATCTATTCATATGAAATGAACACAATTTTTTTGGACACCAATTTTAATTCTATCACATTGGCCATAGAGGATAAACACTAAAATGATTTATTATAACATGTGGAGGGATGGTGGACCAAGATAATGATGATGAGGAGGATCCTAGTGTTACATAAGAGAAGTTTGAGATCTTTGCACTGAATTCTATGAGATTTACCAAGGTTGTATCCAACCCAGAGGTACTCCCCTATGCGGACTTAGTCCACCAAATATTCATCCAGTGCAGGTGTATAGATAATATGATCAAGTATTTAAACATAGGCAGTGATATTTTTTTCATACTCAAGTTAGCCTTTTAGGCTTATTATGATTTACCCAGACTTGAAATTGTTTATAATAAATAAAACATAACCCAATGGCTCAACACACAAAACATTAGAGAATTTTTTAGAAGTTAGGAAAAAACTAGGGGTGGTTCATCTACAAATTCAAAATCAATCAAATACCCATCACCTAATTCAATAAGGGGGTGAGAATGGGGATGGAATGATGAATAAGTTAGATAGATATTAGGACACCAAACACATGGATGAGAAGTGGGTTTTTGCTTCTATCCATGATCATAGATGACTCTACCACTCCCCCTCTTGGAGAGATCATTTCATGCAACTTGGTTTCCCAACTTAGGAAAACCATGGCCAACCATGGAAATAATTTATATATGATGTCCTATTTGGTTGATTCCATCTATGATACTTTGACATTCCCTTAGTTTACCAATGGGATCCACACTTGAAATGGACCATGACCCATGCCTTCAAAAAAGTATCTATAAGTACAGGTAGGATATGCAAACCATTACTAAACATTTATACCCAATTGTATATAGGGCCATTCATGAGAGGACTATGGCCAAGCTCTCTAAAGAGATCAAGGAAACACTCAACACATTAGGAGCTTACTAGTACTATCCTAAATACATAATAATAAGAGTAGTGGGAATTAGGACAACCCCATTGAGGTGCCTACTATAGTGCTAAAGAAGCTAGTTGAGTAGGAGATTACCTTTCAACTACTCATAGGAGTAGATGGATTATGAAAGAACAAGAAAAAGGGACTGGTCTATCCATAACTAACCAACATTGGCCAATTTAATGTTGAGATTAAAACTCAATCATGGATGCTACCAAAAAAAGGTCCACCTTTCATTTGGAGAAAGATACCAATAAGGAATGGGACCTTATGTATTTGATGTTCAATCACTACATCAAACAGATGGCAACTCTCAACATTACATACCATCACGAGTCTAACAATGGAGACCAATTATACCTTAATGCAACTAAAAACACAAAGGTAAAGTAAAGACTAAAGGCTACTGGGTTCTTATACGTGAAAGAAAGACTAGATGATGTAGAGTTTTTTTAAGTTTTTAAATTCTAGTATACTTTGGTAGAAATAATGACATCTTCAATCCATACCACCAATACTAAAGAAAAAAGGCTGAATAACCCATAAATCAGTTTAAAAATACTTCAAGCACTATCTCCCAAATTGGAGAAGGGAAGAGCTAGCAGACAAATTGAGAGGCTTCTAACTTAAGAGCCCCATATAACATCCCATCCCAAATGTAAAGTGTTACCTCAACATAAGTGACACCTTCAATAGGCGTAATAATAAATTCTACTCTAGCACTACCAACTTCATCATCAACATTACCTCCCCTCCTTTTTATTGGAGAAGGACTAACTATTATAGGTCATGAACATATTTGATTACCTCCTTTCATATATAATCAACCCCTAAACATATTTGGTGAGCCCCCAACTTTGGAAGATGTCAAACTCCTACCCTATAGGCTTATAACCAAACCTTTAATTGGGCCTATGACCATGCCATTGCCCACCATCAATACCTTCATCATATCATCCACCTTCGAGGTCTTGTTAATGGCCAATTTTCCCCAAATCATGCCTGGGCCATTATCTATATGGATGACTTAACCATTTTCTCTAAAAATAATAAAGACCACATGATGTACCTTTAACAAGTTCTATATAAATTCATAACCTTTCGTATCTCTCTAAACCCTAATAAGTGTAGGCATCTAATTCCTAACAATATTTGTGTTGAAATTTTTAAAATTATTCAATTTGCACTCAAATACACAATTTAGGCCAAAATTACTAAAAACGTGTTACATGGTTTGATCTTGTTTTATACAAGTACCAATTTAGGCTAATGTATCCCTAAATAGGGTAATGGATTTTATGTGATTCCTAACTTTGATCAATTTATTTCAAGTAAATATGATGATTTCACCTTTTTGTGCTTGATATCACTCTTTTCTTCTAATTCATTAGTACATGGCACATACCTTTGTTATTTTGTGTTGGAAACATCATAAATGGGAATATAGTCTAAACACATCTAACATTTCCTTCCAATTCATTTTGAGTCAAATTATGATCCAATAATATGACTTCCTAATCATTTTGATTATTTGTGCACCAATTTCCAAAGAATTACACTAAAATTTATTGATCTTGTTTAAAGCTAATTAATTCAAATCAAGAGATTAAGTGTATTTTACATGGAGGTTATTGTTTATTTTATTATTAGAAATTGATTCTCAATATCTTCATCACCTAGTGACATCATCTATGGGGTGGCATCCTTAAGCCATAAATGCAATAAATATTAAGATTATGGATGCTCGTGCCTAATTAATGCCTTTCCATCCAAATAATTATGAGGATATTTGTGGATTTAATTACAAAAATTATATTAATTCATGGCACACATCTCAATCTTGATATGGACATTCATGGTTGATCCTAACCTATTTAGAAAATCTATAAATAGAAGGCCTCTCACCCTCATTTTAAAGCTAAATTATTATAAAATTATAATGCAATATTATCTCTATAACCTTTCTTTGTGTTGATCATTGTGTTTTATTTGAAAAATTCATTTGATAGGCATAAATTATATTTCTTATTTTGATCCTCGGTTATGCATAGTGGTCTTGAGTTGTTGACAAAGACAAGAACACTAGATCAAGGGTAAAACACACTTGGAGCCACTCTTAGATGGTGGAGTCATTTGGCAAGGTAAAGGTTATTTGATTTCTTTCATTTGTCCTTCATTATCATTTGTAAACCCCACTAGAATAGGTTTTCTAAATTTTTTAAGTTATTTATGCTTTTATCATGGATTTCTTAACTAATGTTTGGCTAATCAACTTTATAATCTAATCATATATCTTGGAACACCTAGTGGGACTCATGAAGTCCATTAAATCAAGGAAGACACTATGGCAATTTTAAATTTCCATTTTAGTCATTAAAAATTTATTTAACAAAAATGTTTATGTTCTTTTTCCCATGTTTTTGTGCACACATAGGTCACACAGTGACTATCGATGGTTCTTAGTGACCAGCATCAGTTAGTGATAACTACATTTGATTGGGTTGTAAGGGAAATACAAAATAAAAATTTCAATTTTTGATCTTTATTTAAGTTTGAATATAGAAATTTGAGTTTTTTAAGTCTCTAGTCTGAACATAGTTTTGATTCAGAAGCCTAACTTCAGGATATTTTATCCTGACAAATATTTTGAAGCATAACATTTTTTTTTGGGTTCATAGATAACCATTTTTAGTCAATTTCAACTAGACATGGTTGGTTTCAACCGAACATGGTTGGTCAAGCTTTGACTGGTTGTGGTTTTTTAGGAACCAACACTGGTCAATAGTGACTGATATTGGTTTCTATGTTTTCTAAAAAACATAGACTCAAAAGTATTAAAACCAAAGTACCTTGTTTCAAAAGCAAGAGTGCTTCAAAGATAAACAAAGTTATCTAGTTTTTTATGTAGGACCTACAAGGAAAATGATTAATTTGAGCTTTATCAAGTATTTTTAACCTCATTTTAGTGCTTAAAAAGAATTAAGAACTTTCCTTTGGTGCTTAAAAGGAAAAATTAGATTTTTATTTGAATGAATTTATGATTATTTTTCAAAAGCTTTTAGATCTTAAGGCTAAAGGGCCAAAAAAATCACCAAACATTTCAAATTCAGTGCTTAAATCTAAACTCACTTCAAAGTTTTAATCTTTTCAAAAGAATTTGTTTTTGTAAGTCATCTATCATTTCTTGGTTAAAATTTGTTTGAGCAAAAAGGAATTTGTGCATGTATGCTCTCCCCCTATCCCCTATAGGGAACTTGTCAAATCAAAATCACCATTTCCATTATAAATTATGCCTTTTTCCAAGGCATAAAAGGAATTTGTCTAGTTTCTCCCCAAAACCCACATGGTTTGGGTGATCTAGAAACAACCTATAAATCCTTTTTACTTAGATTTTTATTTTATGCACTTTGACTTGTAAGGGGGACTTCATTACCTCCGATAGGTTCTATAAGAAATATTTTACCTATGTCTTCATCTCTTGGCATGATCTTCAACCCATATACATGGGGGGGGTGGGGGGGGCGGGGGCTGGGGGGTATATAAATTAGGATCACCCCACTAGGACGGTGGTTTGAGTGGTTAAACCATCTATATTAGTGGTAAGCCAACTCAGAACATATGATCATTATGGACATCGTACTACATTGAGAAATTAATAGATGTCATAGTTGTGAAAATGATAAGACATTTATAAAAAATACATTTGATGTGGATCCAATTTATGTGTTACTTCTTTTGTGTGCAAACATGAAATTTTGTACACATGAGATCAATCTAGATGGTCATAACTTGTAGAGTTTTAGAAAAATCCCACTTGCCATGGAAATATTATTGATGAAAGGTTCACCCCAAGGTCCATTTCATCATATTGTCACTTGAGAGAAGGGGGGTTTAAAATATCCTACCATATAATGTGCTTTTATTTTTTATGAACACTTAATTTCCTCTCAAGCGTATGTATAAAGACAAACTTCAATAATATCATGAAACCTTGTTAGTTTAGGGCTTAGGATGATTACCTAGTTGTATTTGTCTATTTTATTCTTAGATTACTTGGTCTTGATTTGAGTAAAAACTTGCTTCCAAACAAATGTCATAACCAAAACATATTATTCACAATTTCTTGAATAAGGAGGTGTTATGTTATCCAAGTAAAAATCAATCTTTTACTTATTCAAATTTGTCATCTTAAACATTGTATCATATCATATAATTGGTGTATTTATGATACCCATTTGATTCTAAACCACTTACCAAATTTTTTTAACTCTTTAATTGATAGTTTAAATTAAAAATTGCACTTTTTTATGTTCATAAGGTTGATGTATTAAATTGGGTTTGCCATTTACACTTGACTTGAGGGGATTTGGGGTCAATTTACAATTTAGATTGAAGGCCATTTATAGACTCATTATCATTCTCATCATTGGTGAAATTAGGTTATCTTGTGCATTATTTTCACTTTAAGTTTAAAACATATTTTATACTACCATTCCTATTACCATATGGAAATGTTGTGTCTTCCATTTGGTTCTAGTTTTATACTTAGGAATTATTGCATGTTTTCACATCTTGAATTTTTTGGTTTGCATTGTCTCCTTCCTAATCTGAAGGAATTTCTTCTATTTTCCTAGTAGCAACTCATCAAAGTTGAACTAGATTTTATGGTATTGATGTATCACAAAAATATAGGATTTGGTGTACTAGTTTTCACCTTGGATTTTTGAGTTATCATATCCTCTTCTGATTTATATTATTTCAACCCTACCTAAGGTTAAGTAATTTTTTGAGCACATTCTCTAATTGTGTGTGGTTCCATGCCACCCTCCTTTATAGTGTCTTTGGCACCTTAATCATTTATTTGGAAGAAATATAAAAATCCATACCATTTTTAGACGTTTACAAACATTAATCTAAATCTATTCAAATGTATAGAATAACCCTTTCTATACATGACTCAAAGGTTCACTCATAGTGGGGTCTCTTATGGCCCTAGTTATGAGGATGAGCATTTTTATGATGGTCAAAACAATTCTATTATCTTTGAGGACATTCCAACAACTATGGGATCTAAGGAAGATTACCTTAAGTATCAACCCCAAGAGGATAAAGATGAATCCCTTCTAAGGTTGATCAAATCTAGTACTAGACTACCCTCAAATTTTCCCATGGAGTAATTGCACACCCTAGTTAGAGAAGGAAAAAAATAATGAGTGAAAGTTTTAAAAAACATTACAAACATAAACATACTTCTAAAAAAGGTAAGGAAATAATTAGAGAGTCAAAACCAAATGACCAAGATATTTTTACCAAGATTAAGAAAATAAGTCAATGATATACAAACCAAATTATTGAAAACTTAATTGAATCTGTAGTTAATATTTCAATTCACAATTATTTTTCTAAGGAATAATAAAATTTGGTTGAAACTACACAATAAACATTGGTTAAGAACGCAACAGTGATTGATCAAGGTGTCTTAAATGAACAAAGTAAAACACAAGAGATTGTGCAAAATGTTTTGCTAGACATAAAACACACATTATTTAATCATAAAGAACCTATTTTCAATTTGAAAAATTAGAGACCAAAACATTTGGTTAAAATTGAGGAGATCCATTAAGATAATTTATAACAGTGAATACACAAAGAACTCCCCAAAACTAATAGAACATGGTTAATTCAAGGCAACAAATTCCTAGGAATTGACTGCTCATCTAATCAACTCAAAAAGTAAACCAAAACCAAGTTAAGGATCATAGGGTTTACATCCCTACCAAATTCACATTACAATAGGGGCACATTCTACCCCAACAATAATAGCAGGGGCACATTCCACCCCAATAGCAATAGCAGGGGCACATTCTACCCCAATAACAACAACAAGGGCACATTCTACCCCAACAACAACAACAGGGGCACATTTCACCCCAAAAAAAACAACAAGGGCACATTCCACCCAAATATAAATAATAAGGGCATATACCACCCCAACAACATTATGTTCTACCCATGAATGTACCAAATATGTAAGAGTGGAAATCCATGAAAGAGATTGTGACACGATTGGAGACAAATAATAGAGTTAAGAAATACAAGTTTGATGAGATATGCCTATATCAATCTAATCTATCTATTCTAAAAATCTCCTTTATATCTCATTTTGAGGCACCAAATTTTTATAAATACAAAGAAAAGGGAGACCCACGTGAATGCATTCAGGCATTTTTTATTTTATGCCAAGAGGTTGCTTCTAAAAGCATGTACTTGCTCTAATTGTTCTAATGAAGTTTAGTAGGGAAAGATTTAGATTTTCTACTTAAGTTACCCAAGGGATAAATTACGGATTAGAATGACTTATCTAAAAAATTCATCAACCATTTCTCATATAAAATTGAACATGAATTGACCATTATTGACTTGTGCAAAGCCAAACAACATGATGGAGAAAGCTTCCTTGCATATCTATAAAGGTGGAGAGAATTAGTGGGTTTATTTCAAAATAAATTTTAAGATAAACATTTGTAAGACATATTTTCATATAACATACATCCTGAGGTCATGCACAATCTATGACTAGCTTATACTAACTCATTTAAGGAAATTATCAATAAAGGGGTGAAATTTGAGAAAGCTCTTATTGTCAAAGGTCTTGTCAAGATTTTTGTGCAAGGTCAAAATTTAAATCAGACCCAATCACCACTTTAGATGGTTATGTAAGATAATTCTAAGGGATTTAACAAGAAAAATAACATTAGAAATGGGGTGACTAAAACAAGGCACATACAAATAGTGCAAGCTTCACCAACCCCAAATGTATAATTAGCTCCTCCTAATCCACCACCTAATTTGTATATAAAACTTCCATAGAGGATAAACCATGGTAGTTTTATAGTCTTGAATAAATAAGGAGAACCAATTGAAATAGTGTTCCAAAATCTGGCAGCAACTAACCTAATTATATGGTGAGTACCAATGTTATTTCTTCAAGATCAACCAAAATTAGATTGGTATAAAGGGAATGAATGGTGAAACTTTCATCATGTTGTTGGTCATGGTGCTTATAATTATGTCTAATTGTGGCACATTATTTAATATCTCATTGAGAGTGGAAAAGTTGAGATTAAACTAGCACCTAATCAGGACACAAATCACGATATGGGAATCTACAAGGACCCCTTTCCCTAACATACTCAACTACCACCAAGAAATAATCAAAACCAAGGATAGAGGTAGATTCAAACCAAAATCATGGTCAGAATAATAATCAACATGAGTATAATCATTAGTATAATACCCATACTAATAATTTGGGTTACAAAAACATGCCTTATGACTATAACAACACTGTGGTATGCATTTCTACAACCCACATTGCCACTAGTACTATCAGACCACATGAACCATCTCATGCTAGTTGTAGTATGATAATTAATATTATAAGGTCATCACCCTCTCCCTGTATTAATATCATGTCGAGTTTTCATAATTTAGTTTCAACTCTATTTGCATAGGTTACTATTTTTGGACAACACCCTTCCTTTAATTATAATGGCTCCTTAGTGACTCAAAATTGTAGTAATGCAACTAGATGCCCATGAGTCACCATATAAATCCCTTTTCCTTCATCATCTAATTATATTGGCTCCCTGCCACCTCTAGGTTATGTATTCATAACTAGATGTTCATTAGTTGCACTCTAGGTCCATTTGCCTACTTATTTCATAGAACCCAATGTGAACATTGCACCAATAGATATAAAATCAACTATTGTGACAACAAAATCCAAGTTATCTCATCCCAATGTTAAAAATCCTTATATTCTATTAGACCAATTAAGTAAAAACCATGTATAAATTTCCATTTTGGATCTCTTACAAACATCTAAAGTCCATAGAAATATCCTAAATAATCTTTTGCAATAATCCATTTTTCTTAATGATATAGATCTTGAATAGTTCCAGAACCTTGTGGGACATTTGTCTTCATTTCATTAAGTCATGTTTGATAAAAAATATATTTCTACACTTGGATTGAGCCATAATAACCCACTATACATTGTGGTAATCATTAAAAATCATAAGATCAAGTGGGTTCTTATATACAATGGTTTAGGGTTGAACATCATATCTCTTGAGTTGGTACAAATATTGGGATACACTATGAAATACATTCAAATAGAAATGATCACCATCAAGGCTTATGATAACATCGAGAGAGAGTCTACTGATACTATTTGGTTAGCAATTATTGTTGGTTTCATTTCACATCATATATTGCTTCATATTATGGACACTAAATTGCTTTATAACATACTTATTGGTCGTCCTTGGATATATGAAGTAAGGTTGTTACTTCCACCATGTATTAGTGCCTTAAGTTTCCCCAAAATGGGATTAAGGTTACTATTCTTGTCAATCAATAGCCTTATCAGGAGTATAAACATCTTGAGGTTGAGTTCTACAATTATAACTATTGTCTAGGTTCTGAATTCATTACAAAGAAAAACAAGGCTATAGTTTCACATCCACCTCCATCCAATTATATCAAACCTAATGATCTCAATTCTAATTTATTTGATTCATATCCCACAACTCTTACAAAGCAAGTTGTTATTAAAGATGTGGCTATTTCCATGCACAATCTTAAAGATGCCTTCTATGTTACAAAGTTGCCTAAAAATACAAAAAACATTTGGTAAGCCTAAAACTTCAAAGAATCTTGATGGACCCAACATGATTTAGAAATAGAAGAAGAAACATCAAAAACCACCACCCATTTTTTTATCTACTATTATGCCAAAGAAAGATCAAGAAGCTTTTACTGAGGGAGATTGGCTATATTATGAAGGCTTTGCTGATTAATTTAAAAATCCAAAGTATCTTATCCCTAATCAGATTATGGATCATCTTGATTATATAGGAAAAGGACTTAGCCCATGAGCACAAGGAATCTTGAAATGCTTATCAGTTGGAGTACTTAATTTGAATCATGGTCTTAGATTTATATTGCTTGGGGGTGACCTAATGACTTTTGATAGTGATTCTTCTGAATTGGCTAGTGATGAGACTCCTAACAGTGACATAACATCCCATTATATCCTTTTTAATGAGCTTACTGACATGGATCTATTTGATTATAATACCATTTTAACCCTAACTATTGGAGCTTTCCATAATAAATAAAAAACATATTCTATCATTGGAGCTTTCCATAATAAATAAAAAACATATTCCATCATTGGAGCATCCCATCCTAAAGTAAGATATACCATTAGATCTTCCCATACTAAAATAGATTTCCATACATTTATTAAAGATTCCCATCTTGAATCAAACCCTCATTATTACCTATGCCTTTTCCATCCCAAACTCATTGATTGGGACTAGAAAAATTTTGTCATACAAATTAATGAGTTTCAAAATGAAAAATCAATTGAAAAATACATGGGCCTAAGAGATGGATTTCCCATTGGTGATCACAAATAAGGATTTGATTTTTCATTGGATCCTTATACCTACTTTAGAGAGTAAGAAAAAATAATTGGTCATAATAAAGATAAGACATCGAGATCTTTGGGTAAAAACCTCTTTGAGGCACTTGTCAATCAGGGGAAAAGTAAGAAAAAGACAATAATTTGAGTGAAAACCTATTTCAGGTGATCTAAGGTGGGAAAGTTTTCTCATCCCCTTAGGATGTAGAAGGTGAATCCATGAAATCAATGCCTCTTACTTGATCATGTAGAAGGATGTAGAAGGTCCATTAAAAATATGGATACGAAGCTGACATATTTTTAATTACACCATAGGGGGATTTGATTCCCAAAGCATTTCATATACAATTCAATTATACCAATAATATGATTGAGTAAGAGGCATTGATTTCATGGATTCACCTTGCAATACAGTGGGATATTTAGAACTTACTAGTCTATGGTGATTCCCAATTAATCATCAATCAGACCACAAATTAGTATCAAACTAGAGATGACAAGATTGTTCTTTACAAATAAATTAATGATAATCTCAAATGTCACTTTAAATCTCTATAGTTTGAACAAGTGCCAAGAGAAAATAATAGATTCACCGATGAAATGGCAATGATTGGATCTATGGTATAGATTTATGGTAGTGTTAAAGAGTAGTAGTTCTTGATTGAGAACCTTCTACATCCTACACATGTATTTCTAAATTTAGAAAGGGTATGTGCCATTGTTGGTCCTAATCCCCCACCCGAACTGCATGGTTCCAAGATTTTTATAATTACTTCCATGATCACATTGTCCTAGTTGACCTATCTAATAATAGATATAAACTCTTCCTTGACCATTTATCATGTTATACCCTCCTTGGAAACATGATTTATTTTAAAGGCTATAATGGAAGAATTATTTATTATTAATCTTTGAGAGAATCCAAGCTAGCGCTGAGGGAGGTTTATGAAGGAATGTGTGGGGCCCACACTAATGGTGTAGTCTTAGTAAAGAAGCTCCTCAAAATAGGCTATTATTGGCCAAAAATGGAGAGTGATGTTTGAAATTATGTAAGGAAGCACATTCCTTATTAGCAATATGGAAACTTGATACATGTACCTTCTTTATCACTACAATTGATCACAACACCATGGCTATTCTCAACATGGGGCCTCGATCTCATCAAGAAAATAAACCCAACGTCTTTAGATGGCCATAAACATATCCTGACTGCTATCAATTATTTTCCTAAGTGGATTAAGGCCATTCCTCTCACTTATTTCATCAAGAAGTAGATAGCCAAATTCATCCATTATCATATCATCTATCGATATGACATCCTAGCTTGCCTTATATTTGATAATGGTGGATCCTTTCTAAATAGAGATGTTAAAGACCTTTGTGTAAAATTTAAGATCAAGCACAAGAAATATACAACCTATAACTTGAAAGGTAATGGATAAGATGCACTGTCAAATAATACCATTGTAACTATTTTAAAAAAGATTGTCAATGATGCTGACCATAATTGGCACTTGAAAATCTTTCCTACCCTCTAGGCTTGTAAGACTAGTCATTAAACCCCAATAATAACCACTCCATACTCCTTTGTCTATGGCATATAAGCTATTATCTTGATTTATATTGAGCTATCATCATTGTGAGTATCATTGGAATATATTGAAGATGATGAGGAATATAAAGATTCAAGGATAAAAGAACTAAAATTTCTTGATGGTAAGCATTTGCTAACCTATAAAACTTGAAAGCATAACACAATAGATTTTAGAGAAGCTACAATAAGTGTATTCTCCCTCAAGAATTTGAGATTGGTGATTTGGTCTTGTAATAGAACCAAAATAACATAAATGTTGAATGGAAGAAAAAATTTAAGTTTTAACCTAATTGGTAGGACCATATGTTATCACATCAAATTATGGATTAGGGGCATATTGACTAGCTATGCCAAATGGTGAAGAAATTATATATCCCATGAAAATCATCTAGCTTAAGAGGTTCTATGCATGAATAAATTATAATCATTATCTAAAAGACCCCTTACTTGGGGGCAACCTAAGATGAAGTAATTTTATCCTACTTTAAACACATTTTATACTACCCTGGACCACCCTTGCATAAGCCCTATCACTTTAAAAACTCTTGATAGTGAAATATTTTGGACTGTTGGCACATTGAACACATTTTATCCTACTCTAGACCATTATCCTCAAGGATCATATTTTTTGGACTATTCTCTTTTGAGAACCATATTCTTTATCCCACCCTAGACCATCCATTTGTTGGACCCTATTCTTTGAATCATTCTCTTTGAGAACCACATTCTTTGTTATGTCTTGGGCATGATGTAACCTAAAATTTTTTATCCCTTGACCAATTATGATCATGATTATGTCTAATCAACATTATGAACACCTTTAATGTTAGTTATATAAAGTAGTTTAGTCAGAATAGTATTTTACAGCTTCTACAAATAAGTGATCAAGGACACATTCTTAGCTCTAGATCTTTGCATATCACATGGTTATTTAGAATGATTTCATGATACACACTATTCTATCATTATTTACTACTCTTTGGTGAAAATTATTATCTTTTTGGGATCCTCACTCTTACCAATTTGTGAGCATGGGCCTTTTTAACTAGCTTAGCTACTTATTAGAACTTATACTCTTGGATGAGCATCTCCTTTATTAGTTAATCCCCTTTGTATATATTTTATCCCAAAAATACCAAAGACATTATAATTGTAAACAATTAATCAAAGATGTTTTCACCCAAAAATCTCAATGTCTTATCTTTATTATGACCAAGAATGTTTATCTGCTCTCCAAAGTAGGTAGGAAGATCTAATGAAAAATCAAATCCTTAATTGAGATCAACAATGGGAAATCCATATATTAGGCCCATGTATTCTAAAATTGATTATTTATTTTAAAATTCATCAAGTTGTACTAATAAATTTTGTTGGTCCCAATCAATGAGTTCAAGATGGCAAAGGTATAGGGAACAATGAGGGTTTGCTTTAGGATAAGAAGATCCAATAAAAGTATGGGTTTCTGCTTCAATAGGGGAATATCCAATGGTAGATATTACTTCAATACAAGAAAATCTAATGATGGAATAAGTTCTTACTTCAAGATGGGAAGCTCCAATATTTAGGGTTAAAATGACATTAGAATCAAATAGGTCTATGTTAGCAAGCTCATCAAAAATTCTATAATGGGATGTTGTGTCACAACCAAGAGCCTAATCACTAGTAAATTTAGAATAATCACTATCAAAATTCATGAGGTCACCCCTAAGCACTATAAATCCAAGACCATGATTTAAATTAGGTACTCTAGCTGATAAGGGTTCTATGATTCCTTGCACTCGTGAGGCAAGGCCTTTTCATATATAATTAAGATGATCCGTGATCCAATTAGGGATATGATACTTTGGATTTTGAAAGAAATAAATAAGGCCTTTAGAATATAACCAATCTCCCTTAGTAAAAACCTCTTGATCTTTCTTTGGCATAATAGTAGGTACAAAAACTAGTGGTGGTTTTCATTGTTTCTTCTTCTGTTACAAAATCATGTTGGGTCCATCAATATTTTTTGAAGTTTAAGGATTACCAAATGTTTTTAGAGTTTCAGACAAATTTGAAATATGAAAGGCATCTTTAAGACTGTATGTGGAAATGTCCATGTCTATAATAACAACCTGCTTTGCAAGAATTATGGGAAATGGATCAACCCAGGTGGAAATGAGATCACTATGGTTGATATAATTGGATGGAGGTGGATTTGAAACTATAGCCTTGTTCTTATTTTCAACGAATTCAAAACCTAGATGATAGTTATAATTATGGAACTCAGCCTCAAGATGTTTACATTACTAATAAGGCTATTTATCAACAAGAATAATAACCTTGATCCCATCATGGGGAAACTTAAGGCACTAATGTAGGGTAGAAGGAATAGTCTATACTTTATGGATCCACAAACAAACATAAGTATGTTGTAAGAAGTTAAATGCCAACAATATGAATTAATGTATTATGTGAAACAAATTTAACAATGATTGGAAACCAAATAGTATCAATATAATCTCTCTCGATGTTATCATAAACCTTGATGGTGATCATTTCTGGATAAATGTATTTTTTAGTGTAGCCTAATATTTATACCAGCTTAAAAGATATGATGTTTATCCCTGAACCATTATCTATAAGAACTTACTTGATCTTATGATTTTCAATTATTACCTCAATGTATAGTGGGTTATTATGGCTCAGTCTAATTATATACATATATTTTTAATAAAATGTGACTTGATAAAATGAAGAATTTTTTTCCATAAGGTTATAGACCTGTTTAGGATTTATATCATTGGAAATAGTAGATTATTACAAAAGATTGTATAGGATAGTTCTATGGAATTCAAATGTCTCAAAGAGATCCAAAATGGAAATATGAAAGGGTTTTGATGAATTAGTCTGATAAAATATAAGGATTTTCAACATTGAGATGAGATGGCTTGGCTTTGGCTGGCACAATAGTCAGTTTTGGTTCTGTTGGAGAAATATTCACATTGGGTTCTATAGAAGAAGTAAGAAAAGGGCCTTGGAGAGTAACTCATGAGAATATAGTTATGAATGTGCAAGCTAGGGGTGGTAAGGAGCCAATATAATATGAAGATGAAGGCAAAGGGCCTTGGAGGGTGATTCACGGGCATTTAGTTACATTGCTACAATTTTGAGATGACAAGGAGCCATCACAATTAGAGGAAGGGTGTTGTATAGAAATAGTAATTTATAAAAATGGATCCAAAAATAAATTATGTGAACTTGATATAGTATTAATAGAGGGAGAGGGTGATGACCCTATAATAATGGGTCCCATACTATGAGGAACATGAGATGGTTCACATGGTCTAACAGTAATGGTGGTAATGTGGGTTTCAAAAATGCATTCCACGATGTTATTATAGTCATAAGGCATGTTGTTGTAACCCAAATTATTATTATGGGTATTATAATCATAATTACGCTCATGCTGATTATGATTTTGACCCTAATTCTAGTTTTGATTCTATCTCTATTCTTGGTTTTATCCTTAGTTTTGATTTTTTCTCAATGGCATTTGATTTTGTCGAGGAAAGGGGTCTTTATAGATTCCCATATCCTAATTTTTGTCTTGATTAGGGGATAACTTAATCTCAACTTCACCACTCTTAATGAGATATTTAATAATGTGTCATAATTGGATGCAATGATAAGCACCATGAATAACAACATGATGAAAGTTACACCATTCATTCTCTTTATATCAATCTAGGTTTGGTTGATCTTGAGGAAATGTCCTTAGTACTAGTCATATAATCATGTTAGTAGCTATGAGATTTTGAAGTACTAGCTCAATTAGTTCCCCTAACTTACTAAAGACTCTAAAACTAATATGGTTTGTACTTTCTGGAGGTTGTCTTTATAAATTAGGTGGTAGATTATGGGGAGCTAGTTATATATTCAAGGCTAATGGAGCCTAGACCATTTATACATGTCTTATTTTAGTCACCCCATTTCCAATCATGTTTTTATTCTTGTTAAATCCCTTAGGCTTATCTTGTGCAATTATTTGGATTGGTGATTAGGTTTGATTTGAATTTTGACCCTATGTGAAAATATTGACAAGGTCCTTAATAATAAGTGCCTTCTCAATTTGTACCCCTTTTTTGATAATTTCCTCAAATGATTTAGCATGAGATAATCCTAGATTGTGCATGACCTCAAGATGTAATTTTTATGAAAATATGTCTGCCAACTATTTGTCTATAAAATTATGTTGAAAGGAACCTGCTAGGGTTCTCTACATCTGTAGATATGGAATGAAGCTTTCTCCATCATGTTTTTTAGCTTTGCACAAGTCAATAACTATCAATTCCTGCTTAATGTTGTATGAGAAATAGTTGAAATTTTCTAACAAATTGTTCCAATCTACAACTGACACCTTGGGTAACTTAAGTATCTAATCTAAATCTTTCCCCACTAAACTCTACATGAACAATTTAAGTAAGTATATGTAATTGTAATCAACCTCTTGGCATAAGACAAAAAATTATTGAATGTGTTCACATGGGTCTCCCTTTCCTTTATATTTATCAAACTTTGGTGCCTCAAAATGAGACAAAAAGGGGATTTGGAGAATAGATAGATCAAAGAAATATGGGAATATCTCATCAAACTTATATTTCTTAACCTTATTATTCATCTCCAATCATGTCACAATATCTTTCATGGAGTTCCACTCTTGCATGTTGGGTGTATTTATGGGTGGAACATAATGCTATTGGGGTGGTATGGATCCATATTATTATTGTTGGGGTAGAATGTTCCCTTGTTGTTGTTGGTGTGGAATGTTCCCTTATTGTGTGGATTTTGTAGGGATATACGCCCTATAATCCTTGACTTAATTTTGGTTTAATCCTTGAGTTAAGTAGATGAGTAGTTGATTCCTAGGAATCCATTACCTTGAATCAACCATGTTTTGCTAGTTTTGGGGAGTTCTTTGTATATTAACCATTGTATGTGTTGGTTTAGATGAACTAGCCACATTATCTTGAGGTATATCTTCAATTCAAACCAAATGTTTTGGTCTTTGATTTTTCAAAGTGATAAGAGGTTCTTAATGATCAAATAATGTGTGTTCCATGTCTAAAAAAACATTTTGCATAACCTTTTGTGATTTTCTCTATTCATTTAAGACACTTTGATCAATAGTTGTTGTGTTCTCAACTAATTTTTGTTGTGTAGTTTCAACCACATTTGTAGGTTCTTTAGAAACATTATTGTGAATTAAATTAGCAACTAGAAAGTTAGTCAAGTCTATGATAAGTTCATCCACATACTATTGACTTATTTTCTTAATCTTTGTTACAAGATATTGATTGATTGATTTTTACTCTACAAGTATTTCCTTAACTTTGTTAGAAGAAGAAGTTATGTTTGTGTTTTCAATTTTTGTGAAAAATTTCTCTCATTGTTGTTCTCCTTCTCTAATTAAGGTATTCCATTACTCTATAGGAAAATATGAGGGTAGTCTAGCACTAGATTCAATCAACCTAAGAAGGGTTTCGTATTTGTCCTCTTGGGGTTAATACTCAAGGTAATATTCCTTAGATCCCATAGTTGTAGGAATGTACTCAAAGACAATGAAATTGTCTTGATCATCATAAAAAATCTCATCCTCATAACTACAAATATAAGAGACCCCACTATGATTGAACCTTTGATTCATATCTAGAAAGGGTTGATCTATACATTTGACTAGATTTAGATCAATGTTTGTAAATATTTAAACAAGGTATGAATTTTGATCTTTCTTTAAACAAATGACTAAGGTACCAAAGAGACTATAAAAGGAGGGTGGCTTGGAACCACACATAATTAAAAGAATGTTCTCACAAAATTACTCAACCTTAGGTAGGGTTGAAATCATATAAATTAGAAGAGGGTATGATAAATCAAAAATATAAGGTGAAAACTAATACACCAAAGCCTACATTTTTATGATGCATCAATACCATAAAATCTAGTTTAACTTTGATGAGTTGTTACTAGGAAACTAAGCTGAGCTATCTCTATATGCACTAGGTAAGTGGATGATGCCTACATAGTTCCATGGATATGAAATCTAAAAAAACTTTAGACCAAATGTAGTTCTCCCAGGAAATGGGAAGAAAATGATGATTTATATAAGACATGATGGATGTGATATAAAAATAGGGATGAATTCACAAAATGGGGATAGTGTAGGATAAATCCAGAAAGGATGGGGAAACTAAAGAACAAGTGGTATATTTATGACTTAGTGAGGTTTCCTAGAATCCTTAAGGCAAAGAAGTGGTCAATGTTTTTAGTTTTTCTAAATGATTTTCAAATGTTTTTGGAATTTTCAAAGCATCTCAACTCAGTAGATAATGAAAAGACACTAAAATGGTCCAAGCTCATAAAATGGTGAGAGGATTATAACTTTAAATTATGGTCATAAAATAGAGAGAGCATGGTTAAAGTTTCTCACAAAATAGTGAGAGCATTATAACTTGAAATGATGCTCACAAAATGGTGAGAGAATTATAAATTGAAATGATGCTTGTAAAATGATGAGAGCATATGGAAAGGGGGACTAAGGTGACCTAAAAATTAATTAATCGTGACATATGTAGTCCCAAAATGACCTTAAGTCATAGTAATTCCATCCACACAAAAGGTGAAGAAAAACCAACTAGGTCCCAACAAGTTCTCAAATCTGACAAATGGCCAGTCAAAGGGAAACAATGATGGCAAGGTGATGTGGTAATTTATGTTAAACAAATGTTTCCCCTATCTTACCATAGGTTATTATAAATAGGATACAATGCCATAGGTTAATGATACTAATTTAACCATAAGCGGTTATAATTAGTATTAATATTGGTGAGACACGAATTTGCCCATTGGGTGGTTATAATTAGGCTCACATAAATAAAATCAATAAGGATGGAAAATGAAATATATCTTGATAGATCAACTATCACACTAATTTCATAAACTTTCATTATAAACATGAATTCAATTGATTATTGAAACTTGATTGGAATCCCCTCACAAAAGGTGTAGGAAGAACCAAAGGAACCAAGATTAAAATAAGATTAAGTAGGATGACTAAAAATAGGCTTTGGTCTAGATAGGAATTGAATGATAATATAGAATGGTATTACTCTAAGATAATGATGGTTTTATAAATTGGATAAAATGGTAAGAGGGTTTCCCCCAAGTGATGGTGTGAATGGTTGGGTATGCGACAATGGCAAATGAAATGGTATGGTACATGTTTGTTTCTGGCCTAGGTATGATAAATGACATATGAATATATTATTCTTGCTAAAGTGGAGATCACATTTTGATCAACAAATGATACAAATAGAATATGTGATCATATTAATTACTACCCCACACCTCTTCTATATAACTGCTCTGTCAAAAATTGGCTATAGATTTGGTTATTTAAAATGCTTTTGTGATCTTCATTGGTCATTGATTTTGATTCATTCAAGTGTTGAGATAAGATATCCTCCTATCCTCTACAAATAAAAGTGTGACCATGGATGGTAAATATGGATAAATTTTGGTTGATAGGTTTATTTGTGAAATGGAATGGTGGAAGATAATGGAATGTATAATGGATGGGAAACAAATGAAGATTGAGATTTTTATGTACATATAATGTTTTTGATTCTAAATTCAACATAACTCTAGATGTGGTGGGGCCAAATAATTCTAAATATTCTCTTAATAAGACCACCAAATTCTTATATTATTTAGGTCTGAGAGTAGCTACCATCTAATTAGGATGTAGAGTGTAATCTATTCTGATTTGATCTTTGATAATGTCTTCATTAAGTAGTAAATAAATTTTATGCTCAGCCATTAACACCTTGAAGAGGTCTCTACCAATGAACTTATCTTGATTATACCATATCACCTTTGAGAAGGTTTCATTAAGTAACACAGACTTTTGAATTTGATTGTCCCTTAGAACCTCTAAAAATGTTTCACTAAAACATGCTAAGTTCTAACTTTGATTTCCCCTTAACACCTTCAAAAAGGTTTCACTAAGAGAGTGTTATTATATTATATGATTATGATCTTTGTCTCCTTGCTTTTCTTCATCCGATATGTTGCCATGGATGTAGTTCACTAGGGCATGATTCTATTGGTCCTAATCAACACTTGTGGGAGATGGAATGTTAGTGACATGGCTATGATAGTTGGTGGTAATGGTTTGTGGAATAGTAATAGAATGGGAAGATGTTACACAATCCTTGTAGAAGATACTAGGAGAACTTGTGTCAATGCTGAAGTAATCATCCTCAAAAACCATGAAAAGATAAAAAATGTATTTGTGTTGATCTGTTAAGCATTCATAACCAATGTTATAATAGTCATGAACATATTTTGTATCTAAATCTTATTTAGACTTAAGGGAGTCTAAATATAAGGTTGATAATGATGTTAATTCTACTTATGATGCTAAATCTAATGTCAATTCAAGAGTATAACCTAAATCTAATTCTAATTCTTCATTATCAAGTTTGGTATTAGACAAGTAATGACCTATGATGGGTACTCTATTACAATGATGTCTTCTTGAATGTTTGGTATTAGACAAGTAATGACATGTGATGGCATAAGAGACTCCACAAAGACTAGTTTATCATAGTGAGACTCCTCTAGGATCAGAAAAAGGTTAAGAGACAACTCTTTAGATATTGGATTATCAAAGGAAGGCTCTTGAAAAATAGTCATATAGTTAAGGTAATGACTTTCCCAAAGGTGGTTATAATCATTAAGAAGTGATTCAACAAAGACTGTCTTGTTATAGTGAGACTCCTCAATAATAGGTATAGTATCAAGAGGTGATTCATCACAAGTTGACTTATCACAAATGGTTGGTTCAACATAAACATCTTAAATTGGTTGGTTTTCCCAGCCTTGGTTTCTAATGAGTTGGAAAATACTAGTTTTGATCATAGTTTGGTATTCAAACAATTGGCTTGGTTGAGAGATTGATTGGACTAGTTGGGGTTTTGGTTGGACTAGATGAGATTACAGTTGAATGAATAGTTGGGGTTGTGATTGGATTGGTTGATATTTGGGTTAGATTTGTTGGGTTTTTATAAAGTGTGGGATGATAGGCACTATATGAGGAATGACCAGTGGTTGGATAATGAGTGGGCACTGTGGAGCTTGATTGCTCACACAAGCCAAAGGATGAGGTCTTGGAATAGAAATGGTAGGGCATCATGGAGCTTGATTACTTGAATAAGCCAAAGCATCCAAGTCCTCCTCATAAACCATATCATCCTAGTCAAGGTCTTGAGTTGGATTATAAATCAACTCTTATCTTTGGTCCCTAAATTGATTATTATAAGGAGGGTAAAAATTTGTCTCACAATCATCTTCATCATAGAGGTCTACATCCAATTCCTCCTCACTAACCATATCATTCTATTTGAGTTATTGACTTTGGTCCCTAATTTGATTTTTTCAAGGTGGATAAAATTATATCTCATAGACCATGTTATCATCAAAGGGGTCTTGAATAAATCCATAAAAATCAAAGCAATTTTATATGACAATTATATCATAATTTGGATTGTATGTGATCCACCATAAGTGTAGTTAGACATATCCACATCATTGAAGAGATATTCAAAAAAAAAAGACTTAGAGTTTTACAAATTTTGAAAAATAATGTATAAAGGAGAAAAGGTTCAAATTTGCTCTAACTTGGTTGAAGGTGGAGTTGTATCTCCAATATGGTCTAAAAATGGAACTGTATCTCCAAAATGGTTTATGATAAAACTTGACATAAAATAATTTAATATCAAATGTCTAACATAAAATTTCATACACACAAAAGGTCATATGTCTAAATAAAACTAGCATGTCAAAGTCTAGGTCAAAGTGTTTCAAAAAAGGTCTAAGCTAGGAAAGAGAAAAGTTGAGTTGAGAGGTTTTCGTCCAAATGTGGAGTCAAAAGCTAGGCTTAAAAAAACATGATCTTCTAGGAATTTTGACCAAATGGCATCAAAATCTAGACTTTGAAATAAATGTTGATGTCATTTAATTTAATCTAATAAGGTTGGAACAAATTTGACATAAACTCAACACATAGAATAAAATATAAAAATGATTAGTTGGTATAAGCTATAAGGCAAAAAGGCATGTAGAGAAAAGATTATGTTTTCCTAAATAAAGGCACAAATAATGATGAGGATAGGCTTAATGTAGAAAATAAGTGATAGTTTTCAATTTTGGGCAATTGATTAACCTAAATTACATAACCTAAAAGAGAAATATCTATGTATTGATCCCTATGAAGTCAGGCCTAAACATAAATCAATAAATATTTGAATTAAAACTTAGAAAGGTTAATTGAAAACTCAATGGCTGAAAACTATAATTGGATTAAACAAGCTAGACAAGGTTAGATAACATGATGGTGCATGAACAAGGTCCAAATGGCATACATGACATGGTTTGGTTGGTTTGAAATAATGGTTTTTGATACAAGGTCAAACAAGTCTTGAAACAAAATGAGTAACATAATGAAATTAACATGCTATAATAATGTGATCAATGTTTTATTTCAAAGACTCAAAGACTCAAACTTGATAATGATGTGGGTAACATAACGATACCCATCTCAAATAAGTAACCCACACACAAACATGTTTATCAAAAATTATACAACACAAGTGTGGTGTAAAATGGCCATCATAGTGGAATATAAACAAATTGATTTTGACATGTTTTATAAACAAACACATTAGCTTTAGTCTCAAAATACCAAGAAATAAAAATATAAATGACCAAAATATAACTAAATATAATCATCCAAATCCTAACAAGGGTATGTCAATGTGGGACTAATTAAACTAATTATTTTAGGAATATTCTAAATAAATCAATTACATAATGAATTTCATTCCAAATGATGCAAAATAAATTCAATTTAATTGGGTGTTCATAGAACTTGGATTTTTGTAAATTTTTTTTGCCTTTTTTGTAACCAATACATCTATCACTTTCTCCTTGTAGTGTGATATCCAATGTGTAGATACATCTCAATGATTAACCCCAACACTAAAAGGTGGGTTAATCACTCAAACCTCTGATCTTAGTGGCGGTGATGAAATTAATGCTAGGAGATGAAACCCTGGGTAAAAGCTTACCTATATAACTCATGGGAGGTAATGAAGTCCCCCTCACAATCCAAGATGCAATGAAATAAATGACATAATAGAAAGACTTTATGGTCACCTCAAGATCACCCAATACTATTATGAGTTTTTGGGGAGGGATTTAAATGATATTCTTTCCATGCCTTGTACTAGGCTCAAAGTGTGATTATATTGTGCTTTTGATCCCAAAATTCCTAAAGGGGATAGATGGGAGAGCATACACGCATGTCTCTTTTCACTAAAACACATAATCAACAAGGAAGTTTACAAATAATTAAAGTGAGGTTAATTTCATTACACCAAATTTAAAGTGTTTGATTAGATTCATTACTATCCCCTTGGTGTTAAGAAGTGAAAATAAAAATAATTGCAAACCACCCAAAAAGAACTTGGCACTTTTGATCCCAAAAGTTGCCTAAAGGAGATGGATGGGAGAACATACATGTAAAACTCCCTATTTACTCAAAAATAATTAGACTAAAAAAATAATGAAAACAACTTACAAAAAAAATTTAAGTGTATTCAATTTTATATCACTAAATAAAATGTGTGGTGGTGTTCTTTTATCCCCTTGTCTTTAAGTTGTGAACTTTGAAAGAAACCACAAAAACTTAACCAATAAAACATCAAAAAAAAATTCTTTAAATACCAAAATGGATTCCTAATTCATTTTATACATTAAAATGAAGTGTGAAAAGACTATTTTATATTGAAATGGTTTTCTCCAAATAGGTCATGCAAAGAAATGGTTAGAACGTCATTTAGCCTTGAATCTTATTTATCAAATGAGACAATCAACTTTGAAGTGTTACATCTATCGACCTAAAGGAAAAAATTAAAAAAAAAAACATGTAAGGTTAGGAAAAGGTTATAAAAAATTTCAAAAAAAAACTCAGAAAAAAAAATTAAAAAAAATAAAATAAACCTATGAAACATGAAAACAAGTTATAAGCTAAAAAACAAGAAGACCGAACACAAAAATCATAAAAACATGTAGTCAGTAATTTAGCCATAAATTTTAAAATATACATCCATTTGTCACAAAATTTTTTGAGGTTATTTATAGAATTAGGTTTCACCTATATGAAAACATTCAAGTCAAATCAATTAATAAATTTTTTTTATTAGATCTATACTAACCATTTTTACCATAAAATTAAAAACCAAAAAGTGATAGTCACTATAAGAGCCATAAATTATAAAATATAAAGATATTTTCTTTGAAATTTTCAAATAATATCAATAATATATTTATATATACTCATTAAAAAAATTAGAAAATAATATTAAGTAAATAAAAATTTATTAATTATTTATGGGCTATTTTTACTCTATCAAAACAAAAACAACAAAAAAGAATTAAAACTATGAATACAAAGAAATTCATGGGTTACGCAATCATGTAGATAGTCCCACTAGGAATGACATTATGTATAATAGGAATTTGACTCAAGAGAGTATGGTTAGTATTTTGTTAGTCCTAAAATGAAATCAAAATGATATAAACATACTAGCATAACATCTCTAGGACTAGTTATTAGGGAGAGCTTAGTTAACAAGACTATAATGGAAGACACAACTAAAATGCAAAAGAAACCTTATTTTACCTTCCTTGGATGATCCAAAATGGTTTTTTTAGTGGTTTTGTTGGTTTTTAATCATGATATCTTCATAAATGGGGCTTGGATATCTCCATCTCCTCTTGGCACTATTGTTAAATGCTTGGCTTGATTGATAGCTTGGCTCAATTTCAACATTATAACACTAGGCTTTTAGTTTCATGAATCTATTCTTGCATTATAACTCTACTTTTATTGAGATATATAAATGAAGGGATCTAGGATTGATTTTATAGTATTTCAAATCCTTTGGATTGGGTTAAATCTAACCATGGTTAAGTTTATTAACTTTGGTTGAGTTTATCATATTTCTAAGATATTCTTTTAGATATTTTCCAAAAGTGACAACTGACAACCATGATTGAGTTTATTAAATTTGGTTTAGTTTAGAATATTCCTAAGATATTATTTTAGATATTTTCTAAAAGTGACAACACAAAAAGGTAAGATGCTCTTGAATTTCCTTTTTAGTAATTGATTTAATTGATTTATTAGCTCATGGGTAAACTCAATTAGGATTTAAAATTGATTTAACTTGTTAATTGATTTTGATTAGGATGGGAAAGTTAATTAATCATTTTTAGGCATTTTGTCATTTATTTTATTTTGATTAATTTAATGTGTGTATTTACCTTATTTAATTGATTTATTAAGTCAAATTGTCTTAATGTAAGGTTATAAAGCCAAATTTGAGACTAATAGAAATTATTGGGCTAGATATTCAATGATTGACAATAATTGGTCTAAAGTCATATATGAAGCCATTTTGGCCAAATTTATGTGTTTAAATAAGAAATCCCTTCAGATTAGGAAGAAGACAATGTGAACCAAGAAAATCAAGATGTGAAAACATGTAAAAATTCCTAGGTATATAACTAGAGTCAAATGGTTAGCACAACGTAACCACAAGGTAATAAGAATGGTAGTATAAAATATATTCTAGAAGAATTAATCAAATAATCAAAATTCTTAAGAAATCATATTACTGGGTCATAATTTGACTTAGGAAGGATTGGAAGGCAATGTTAGATGCGTTCAAACCGTATTCTCATTTAAGATGTTATCGACATAAAATAATAAAGGTACATGACATGTACTAATGAATTAGAAGAAAAGAGTGATCTAGAGCAAAAAAAAGTGAAATCATCATTTTGAATTAAAATGAATTAATAAAAGTTAGGAATCACATAAATGCATTGCCCCATAGAGGGATACATTAGCCTAAATAAACACTTGTATATGACAAGATCAAACCATTTAGCATGTTTTTAGTGATTTTGGCCTAAATTGTGCATTTGAGTGTAAATTGAGTAAGATTGATAATTTCAACACAAATAATTTTAGAAATTTATCATCTACATTTTGACCCTATTTGAGAAGTCATAGCAAGACATTCAGATGAAACAACATATTTTCAAAGAAAAGAGTTGTCAATAAGAAATTGGACATGACCCATGATGTCCCCTCGAGAGGACATGCTAGGATGAAAAAGAAGGATGGACTCTCAAAAAGAGCGGGAAAGTGAGAGATTAACCCATGGAATATATCACATCCAGATTAGCTAATGCTTACACATGTGGTTACCATCAATGATCAAAATATAATTAGAGGTATAATGGGCCCTAAAGATGAGGGGAATGAAAAGGATACAATCCATAAATATAAGAAACATACTTTAAATTCATCTAACTTAAGAGTGAAAGATATGCACTTATGACATTGATCAATCCCAAAACAAGTTACACACTAAAATAGTGCCATCATGGGCAGTAGTGTGGAGATCTTGGAATTAGAGGAAAAGGAGAATATGGTCTTTAAAGACAATAAGAAGTGCCCCAGTAGATTAGTTTTGATCATTATAAGATAGTTTTGCCCCAACAGGGCTAATTTTGATCATTGTTAAAAAATAAATAATGGTTTTCCCTTATAGGGCTGATTTGATTCTTATGGTTGGCTCAAATGTTGTACCCCAGCATGGGCAAATTTTCAAGCAATTAAATCAAAGATATAACCTGAACCATAGGTAAAAATGAGTGGGTATAAACATATATGTGATGGTGTAATGGTTCTAAATCCACAAAAAAAATATACAAAGGGGATCAAACATAGATGTGATGATTAATGGATAAGCTTCTCTTGAATGTCTCACTATGAATTCTCAAATAGGGGCAAAATGTAGACATCTAATTCCTAACACTATTTGTGTTGAAATTGTCAATCTTACTCGATTTGTACTTGAATGCACAATTTAGGCCAAAATCACTAAAAACGTGCTAAATGGTTTGATCTTGTCATATACAAGTGCTGATTTAGGCTAATGTATCCCTAAATGGGGAAATTCATTTTATGTGATTCCTAACTTTGATCAATTCATTTTGATTCAAAATATGATTTTTCTTTTTTATGCTTTGGATCACTCTTTCCTTTTAATTCATTAGTATATTTCATGTACCTTTTTTATTTTATGTTAGGAACATCCTAAATGGGAATATAGTCTAAACACATCTAACATCACCTTCCAATTCTTCGTGAGTCAATTTATGACCTAGTAATATGACTTCTTGATCATTTTAATTATTTGTGCACCAATTTCCAAAGAATTGCACTAAAATTGATTAATCTTATTTAAAGCTAATCAATTCAAATTAATAACTTAAGTGGATTTTTCATGGAGGTTATTGATTATTTCATTATTGGAAATTGACTCTCAACATTTGCATCACCTAATGACATCATTTATGGGCTGGCATCTTTAAGCCATAAATACAATAAATATCAAGATTATAAACACCCATACATAATTAATGACTTTCCATCCAAATAATTATGAGGTTATTTATGGATTATTTATAAAAAATAGATTAATTCATGGCCAAACATCTAAATCTTGAGATGGATGATCATGGTTGATCCTAGCCTACTTGGAAAATCTATAAATAAAAGGCCTCTCACCCTCATTTTTAAGCTAAATTATTGTAAAATTATAATTCAAAATTATAGCCACAACCTTTCTTTGTGTTGATCATTGTGTTTTATTTCTAATATTTATTTGATAGGCATAGATTATATTTCTTATCTCTATCCTAGGTTATGCATAATGGTCTTGAGACAATGGAGGATCAAAACATCCATTCTTGACAAAGACAAGAACACTAGATCAAGGGGAAAAACATGCTTGGAGCCACTCTTGGATGGTGGAATCAATTGGAAAGGTAAAGTTTATTTACTTTATTTCATTTGTCCTTCATTATAATTTATAAAACCCATTAGAATAAGTTGGCTAAGTTTGTTAAGTTCTTTATACATTTCTCATGGATTTCTTGACTAATGTTTGGTTAACCAACTTTGTAATCCAATCCTAAAATAAGAGTATATTTTATGTAAACAAAGGTAAAATCTTGGGACACATAATCATGAAGGATGTTATGGAAATTGAGCTTGACAAGATTAATGATATTTTCTAGGTTGATTTCCCTAATTGTAAAAAGGAATTAAAGTTATTCTTATAAAAAATTAACTTTGTGCATAAATTTATTTTAGGTTTCACCAAAATTAGTAGACATTTGAATGCCATGTTAATCAAGGACATGAATATTAACTATACATTCAAGGTTATGAAATATTTATATGACATTAAATAAGCCAAAGTAAAAACACCCATGCTAATTATCCCAAATTTTAGTAAAGAATTATACCTTTATTCTTTCACTTTTGACCACATGATTTTTGTTGTCTTAACATATAAGTTAGATGATAAATAACATATAGTTTCCTTCACGAGTAAAAACTTAAATCATGCATAACTAAGATACCCATTCTGGGATAATAAAGTATACACCTTGGTAAAAGATGTAAATAAATTAAGATATTATATCCTCCAAAATAAAACCCATGTCATTGTACCTTAGCCTACCATTAAGCTTATGTTTAAATAGGATGAGTTAAGATAAAGATGAGGAAAATTGATGAATAATATCTAAGAATACAACATAAATACCAAATCAGCCAAGATGGTACAAGGTCAAGGTTTAATTCAATTAGTCACCAAAATTGATCTTAGGGTTAATGTTTTACAGGTATAAGAAAACCATTTTTCAAGTGAGAAATTGTACAAGGACATCATCTACTATGTTTTTAATGGCACTTACCAACTAGAATTGAAAAGAGAGAAATGAAGAGTACTCAGGCTCAAAATATTTCATTTTATGATCAAAAGAGGAGTGATTCATAAAAAGAACTATGAAGGCATTTATCTGAGATGCATCTCCAAGTGAGAAGATACAGACACACTGAAAAATTTCGATTAAAAATTGGGAAGTGGACACCCTTTAGGTAGAACCACTACCCAAAAAATACTTATAGTAGGATATCATTATCCTACCATATTCAAAGATGCACATGCTCATATCTAATCATGTCACCAATGTTGATTATTCGATAATATGGAAGTAAGGGTAGCCATGCCTTTACAACCAATGATTGAAACTAGGTTATTTGCATAATGGGGATTGGAATTCATTAGATTCATCAATCCCAACTCATTAGTAGGCCATAAATTTATGCTGATAGCCATTGATTATTGCACTAGGTGGACTAAAGTAGTTACCACTAAGAATTGTAGGGAAATTAATGTCATCAATTTCTTAGATGAAAACATCACATCCAGATTTGAGACTCTTTTATCTCTATTATGTGATAATGGTCTGGATTTTTAATCTACCAAATTCATAGAATGGGCCTATGATAATAAGATTATTCTCAAGTTTTCCTCAAATCATTATCCATACGGAAATGGTGTTTTAGAGTCAACAAACAAAAAATTGATGAATGCAATAAAGAAATCAACAAATGAGAAACCAAGGGAGTGATAGTCATTATTAAAATATGTTATTTGGGAAAATTGAACCAAATACAAATAAGCCTTGAAGTCATCTCCATTCTTAATAGTATATGGGTAACAACCAATATTTCCCATTACATTAAAGTTTCTTACTTATGAGTTCATGGATGAATATATGGATGATGATGAAGGAATTTAGTCTAGAATATTAAATATCATTCAGATGGAAGATGCTAGATATGGAGCCCTTAATAAATTCAATAAGAACTAAGGCATAGTCAAAATATGGTTTGAAAAAAGGGATAAAATCAAAATATTTTAAATATCATAATTAGTCTTATTATAGGATAAATTCCATGAGAAAAAGGACCAGCATGAGAAATTCACACCTCTTAAAATTGGACCTTACCAAATTATAGAGATACTGGGTGATAACACCTTCAGACTGAAGGACTTACAAGGAAATGACTTAACTCTATCGATGAATGGAAAATACTTGAAGCACTACTTCTTGGCTGCCCCTTTCACCCCCACCAAAGGAATATGAGTTGGTTTAGTGTAGAGGTAGGTAGGAATAGATTAATTTTCTTTTTGCTTTGCTTTTTTGTTGTGTGTTTTATTTCTATCTTTTTCTTTCTTTAGAATATTTGTTTTGTGTTGTATCCTAATAATAAGCCCTCTAGCCAGGATCTTAAGTTTCTTTTGTATTTGTTTAAAGTTATTAAATATGAATAATTGAGGTGTTAAATCTTGTGTATAGCTCAATATATGGTTGTTCGAAGTAAGAAATAATGTTATATATTAATTTTGAAAATCTAGAAGAGTTTAATGATAAAGTTATAATTTCATGAAATATGTTATTGTACTTTGATTATAATATAGTGCTAATGAATATACATTTAACTAGATGAAGGTCTTAAATTTTCAAAGATCCATACACAATAGAAGTTAAATTCACATCATAAGATTGCTTGGGTAAAAATCAGTCAGTAAAAAGTGAATGGTTCTTGAGCAGAAGTTCTGAAAAGCCTTAAAACCTAGCTAACAAATTAGTTCCTAACCTCTAAGGTTTTTTCTTAAGAAAACATGTATATTAATTTTTAAAAAAAATTGACACTATAAGATGAATTCTCTTAGAGGTGATTTGGTAAACTCCATTGGGGCTATGGACACCTAACTGGTAGTGGAGAAAGGCCTAGAGTGAAGCCAATGTTATATCTATCATGCCTATGGATGCCTAGATGGTATTAAAGAAATTCCCAAGCCATCCCATTTAAAATATAAGAAAAACTATATACATCTAAAAATGCTTACCCAAAACCTATGTTTAAAGCCATAAAGTTTGAAGCTACTGATTCTAAAACCCAAAGGCATGTTGGTCAATTAATTCAAATCACACACATAGTATGAATGCTTTTCAAGTTTTTTAGTCTCTGATCCTTCAAGTGAAAATTTTTTAGTATTAAAAAACCAATTATTATATTCATTACATTTTTAAAGGGATGATTACTTAATTATTACACTCTAAACTAGGATATCTGAATTCTAACATATTGCTATGTTTCCCACAGAGGTTGCTATTTGTTAAAGTTGAACACACCCCCATTTTTATAAAAACTGGGACCCCATGAAAATTTTGGGTCATTTACCCTAGGACATTCCTTTCCATTTGTTACACATGATATAAAATCCCTTGTATGGTTTTAAAATTTTGAAATTAATCATTGGCCCATGACAAATAATAATGAGTGTTTTTTAAAATGTTTAAGTTCATTAATTTTATAATGATCTAACTTGTTTAAAATTTCTCTCATGAGAGTTTATAAGTCAAAAACCAAGGTATGGTCTCTAAAACATAATAAAAATCACTTAATTAAAGTTTGTAAGCCCTAGTATTGCTTTGGCTATGTCAAAAATCATACTCAATACTTGGACGTACCTTGATTTTAAATTTTAAAAGAGGGTCTAGGTCAAATTCTATACTTAAGGTTTACAAATTTTGGCTTACCCCTTTTTTATCATGTGAATCACTAACTTTCACATCTTTTTCCTTCACATAAAATTCCTATGCAACTCAGCCTCAATTGACAGATGGAGGCATCACAAACATTGGTCTCTTGGTCATAAAGTTTGGGACTTAGTCACATATGATATATCTTTTAAGAATATTAATGATCCAATGACCCAAATAGAGCATGCCACTTATATTTCAATTGACACATAGAGGAATCATAAACATAGGTCTGTTAGTCATAAAGTTTGGGACTTAGTCACATATGCTTTAGCCTTCAAGAATATTCATGATCCAATAACCTAATTAGAGCGTGACACTTAGATCTCAATTGTAACATTTTGAGTTCAAAGGAAAGTATGAAAGGTTTGAAACCCAAAGAATTTGATGAGAGTCTTCCACTTTGCACTCGATCATGACATTTCCAGTTTGGAGAGAAGTTAAAAAGGTCTACTACTCAGTAACTCTATCTCAACATGCCACTTGGCATCTAGTCATGATATTATAAGGATCCTACTTCTTTCTCAAGTCTCATGATCAATAAACTCAATGAGAACATGCCATTTGTCATCTGATCACTATGTTTTAGCTTATAAATAAGAGCAACACAATCAAGGCATGCCATGTAACACTCAATCATGGCCTTCTAAGACCCCAAGGCTAAGATGAAAAGTTCAATTTAAACAACATGATGAGTGCATAATATGGTGAAACCTATCACTTAATCACTCAATCTTGGATAGTTGGATGTTATATAGAGGCCACTTGGTAGGTAGAACTAATAGGCTAATGACACATGGACCCCTCAACTCATGGTAATATGTGATCAACTAAAATTATGAAATCCAAAAAAGAGTGATCCAATCAAAGGTTGACATGTGGTATAATATCATGGTAATTTGGGTCTATCAATAGTTTCATATAAAAAAGCTACATGATAGCATGATCCAATGAAATTATGCCATTTGGCAAGCTACAAGGGATCTTAAGACCATGTCAAACTAAATCAAAATGGGTCAAACTATACAACATCAAAAGGAAGCATGATCTAATTAAAAGATACAATTTGGTAGAATATCACATAGCCCATTTAGGTATCCCTATATTCAAAATAAAATGCATGAAATAATTCTAAGTGTCAAATGCAAGTCAAAATATGACACTTAAAAAACACATAACTATCCATGCAAATTAAATGTTGATGGGGCTCATTTTGGTGGTTATAAAGCCAATTCACCTTGAGAGAAAAGTCAAACCTATGATGTGAAGATGCATGGATGAACTGAGAGCAATGATTGGCTAATCTCCAAAAGTGGATTTTCAATATTTTAGAACAAAATTTAAGAGTTTCCCTAGATTTAAGTCAAAGAAAGTAAAATATACTTGCCATTTATGACCCATATCTTGTAGTTTAAAATGCTAAAAAAATTAACATTTAAAGCTTGTAGTCTTAAGGCTTTGAATTTCACTTTAAATTTCCATTTGATAAAGAAATCACAAGTGATATTTATTATTTACTAAATACTTATATTCATTCATTCAACATCAAGACAATATATGATCTCATCAATCAAAAATCTAGAAGCCATGGCTAAAGTAGGAACATCTGGAGCTGCCAAGTCAAAAAAAGTTCTATTTCTATAATCATATGGAATGAACACAATATTTTAGAATCTAGTTTCAATTCCATCACATTGGATATAGAGGACAAACACTACAAGATTTATTCTACCATGTGGAGAGGATGGAAAACCAAGATAGTGATGATGAGGAGGATCCTAGTTTTATAGAAGAGAGGTCTGACATATTGGTACTCAAGTATATATAATTACACAAGGTTGCATCCAACCTAGAGGTACTTTAATATTTAGACTTAGTACACAAAATATTCATCCAGTCCATGTGTATATATAATATGATCAAGTCTTTCAATTCAAGCAATGACATTTATTACATATCTAGGTTAGTCTTTCAAACTTATTATGATTTTCCCAAGCCTAAAATTGTTTAAAATTAATAAACCATAACCCCATGGCTCAACACCACAAAATCAAAGAAGTTTTGAGAATTTAGGAAAAAAACTAGGGGAGTTTTATCTACAAATCCAAAATCAATCATATCCCCATCACCCAATTAAGGAAGGGGGTGAGAATGGGGATGATAATGATGAATAAGTTTCATGGAGTTAAGGACACTAAGCACATGGATAATAAGTGGGTTTTGCTTCTATCCATGATCATATATGACTCCACCACTCCCCCTCTTGAAGAGATCATTTCCTACAACTTAGATGCCCAAATTAAGAAGACCATGGCCAACTAAGGAAATCATTTCTCTATGATGTCCTAATTGGTTGATTTCATATGAGATTCCCCTAGTTTACCAATTTGGATCCAAACTTGAAATGGACCATGCCCCATGTCTTCACAAAAGTAAGTATTTATAAGTACAAGTAGGCGATGTGGGCCATTGTCAAGAATTTTTACCCAATTATATATAAGGCCATCCATGAGAGGGTTATGCCCAAGTTATCTGAAGAGATTAAGGAAACACTCAAAACATTAGAAGCCAAATAGTACTATCTCTATTGCATAGTAATAAGAGTAGTGGGAATCAGGATAACCCTATTTAGGTTGCCTACTATAGTGCCAAAAAGATGGTTGAGCAAGAGATTGCCTTCCAACTACTCATAGGAGTATATGAATGGTGAAAGAAAAATAAAAAGGGACTGATCCATCCCAAATTAGCCAACATTAGCTGATTTAATATTGATAATTAGAACTCATTCATGGATACTACTAAATAAAGGTTTACTTTTAGTTTAGAGAAGGATACCAATAGGGAATGGGAACTTACACATTTGACATTCAATCACTGCATCAAACATAATGTAACTATCAACATTACAAATCATCACAAGCTCGAGGATGGAAAATAATTCTACCTTAATGTAGCTAATGACATGAAGGTGAAGTAAATACTAAAGGATATTTAGATACTAAAGGTGAAAGGAAGACTGGATGATTCAAATTTTTATAGGTTTTTAAATGCCATGATACTCAAGTATAAACATCAACATCTACAATCCATGCCACCATTACCTAAAGAATAAAGCCAACTAACCCATAACTTAGTTGGATAATACTTTGGGTAGTGTTTCCCACTTTGGAGAAGGGAAGAGCTAACATAGGAAAAGAAATTAAGTAGGTTTATAATTTAGGATCCCCATCTAGTAGACCATCCCAAATGTAAAATTCTACCTCAAAATAGGCAACACCTTTAGTAGGGCAATAGTCACCTCTACTCCATCATTGATAACTTCAACATTAGTATTTCCTCTCTATCCTCCTACCAAATAAGGACTAAATATTATAGGTTAGGAATGTATTTTATTACCTTCTTATTTTCTATATAAGAAACCTCTAAACATATTTGGTAAGCCTCTAACTCTAGATCATGTCAACCTCCTATATCATGTCAACCTCCTACTGTAAAGTCCTCTCACCAAACCTATAAGTAGTCATATGACCATGCCATTATCCACCATCAACGCCTTCATCATATCATCCACCTCCAGGGTTTTGATAATGGCCAATTTTCCCCAAGTCATGTTTGGGCCTATGCCTAGACTTAGTCCACAACTACCTAATAAGGCACCCACTATCATCGTTCCCCAACTTCTCTTATTCATAACTTGTTATTTAACTAAAACTAGTTATTATTCATCCCCTAGCTCTACATTTATATTGGTCATGTTCATATATACCTCCCAAATGTTTATTAAGCATGAAATATACTGAGAGGGGGGGGGTGAATCAGTATATATATATATATATATATATATATATATATATATATATATATATATATTACTTAATATAATTTATTTTATTTAACCACTTAATCACACATTCAAGATATGAAATAAAACTAAAATAATAACATATACCACACGAGAGAGAGAGAGAGAGAGAGAGAGAGAGAGAGAGAGAGAGAGAGAGAGAGAGAGAGAGAGAGAGAGAGAGAGAGAGAGAGAGAGACCATATTTTTACATGGAAACCCAAAATGGGAAAAACCATGGAGAAAAATCTCAAGTATATGAATGAGCACCAACTCAAATTACAAATTTCATAATCACCAACTTGAAGGATCACCAACCCACAAGAGTACCAACCCTTCTTATGTATAAAACACAACTATCTCTCAATGTTTCTTACTAAACAAATGATAAAACTCTATAATATCTCTTGATTTTCTCTCCTCTTTTCTTATATAAAAGAATTAAAAAACCATGCACTCTCTTGCATATACAAATGGATTTCAAGCCTTTATTTATATATTTAAAAATGACCTTTGGCATTCACTCTTTGTGACCCTTCAATCCTCTTGGAAAATGGCATCAAACTTGCATGACCCTTTGTATCCTTGCATTTGAAAAGTCACATGGTGACCCTTCATAAGCAAATGCATCCTTTCCTCTTTTGTCTTTATCTTGGTGACCTTTTGAATTCCTTAAGGTGACTCTTCATATAAAAATTCAATATACCCTCTTTTGTCTTCACTTGGTGACTCTTGTAATTCCTCAAGATGACTCTTCATGGGAAAATAGATCCCATTCATCTTTTTTCTTTACCCCGTGACTCTTTGACTTCTCCATGGGCCCTCTTTTAACTTTTATGCAACAAAAAATATATTCATTAATATTAAATAAATATTAACACATATTAGCTAAGATATGAATATTAAAAATATCATTAAATTCTATGGAGATTTTATCACCAATGCTAGACCTTTAAAATAAATGATAATATTTCCAACAATATCCCCCTTTGTCATTGATTGTAACCTCAAAGTGAAACTACCACATCCTAGAACCTACACTGTACATGCCAACTTGCACATACTACCATCTAAAAAACATAAAATAACTCCCCCTTACTATATCAACTTGTACCTATTCCCTATACCTATTTCTGCAATTATTTCTACACCTGCACCTATTTATGTTCTTCTCCCCATTTGACATCAATGGAAAAGGGCTTATCCTAGAGATAACACTTAGCTCCCTCTTAACTGATGCTAATCCTCAATGGTAGAAACTAAAATACATTACTCCTAACTTCTCTCATAGATACTCAAATGTGTCTTTTGGTAGTACCTTTGTGAAAATATCTACAATCTACTTTGTAGTACTGATATATTCCATCTTAGCTTGTTGATTTGCAACCTCCTCTCTCAAGAAGTGATATTTGATTGGAATATTTTTTGTTCTTGAATTCATCACTGGATTCTTAGAAATATTAATATCATTTGTGTTGTCACAAAAAATTGAAATAGGTTCATCATATTTTAATTTTATATCTTTCAAAGTTTGCTTCATCCAAAGCACTTGAGTACAACACAATACCACTGCAATAGATTTTGCTTCAATTATAGAAAGTGATACTAAATTCTACTTTTTGCTTAACCATGATACTAATCTACCAGTGAGGAAGAAAGCTTCTCCACTTATACTCTTTCTATCATCCAAGCAACCTACCCAATCTAAATCTATTTAAGCAACCAAATTTAAATCTCTACCTGTAGGATACCATAATTAATAATACAATGTCTCCTTGATATATCTAAATATTCTCTTCACCAACTAAACATGACTCTCTTTTAGAGCTACCTAATATCTTATAACCATGCCTACTACATGCATAATGTCTGGCCTTGATGCTGTCACATATAAAAGACTACCAATCATATATCTATATAAATATTGATCTATAATGGGTGAATCTTCATCTTTACTTACCTTGTTACCTATATCGATTGATTTACCAACTAGTGTACAATCTTCAAAACCAAACTTTTTCAACACTTCTTTGGCATATTTACCTTGAGATATAAAAATTTATTTATCTGACTAAAAAAATTGTAACCCTAAGAAAAATGACAATTATCCAAGCATAGACATCTCAAATTCTTTTTGAATATTGTTATAAAATTCTTTTGTCATATTTTCAATGTTACCTCCAAATATTATGTCATCAACATATACCACAATAATCAACTGATGCTCACTTTCTATTTTTATGTAGAGATTACTGTCAACAAATCCTCTCTTGAAACCTTGATCTTGTAGGTATTTATCAAGTATTTCATACCAAGCTCTAGGAGCTTGTTTCAATCCATACATTGCTTTCTTTAATCTCCATACATGACTACTATCATTTGAGAGAAGAAATCCCTCTGGCTGCTCAATGTAGACCTCCTCTTCTAGATTCAAAGACTTGACATCCATTTGAAACATTTTGAAAATTTTAAACACTGCATATGCAAAAACCATTCTAATAGCCTCTAGTCTTTCCATAGGTGAAAAATTTTCTTCAAAATCTATTCCCTCAATCTGAGCATATCCTTTACATACTAATCTTTCTTTATTCCTAGTCACTTTTCCATTTTGATTTAACTTATTTCTATAAACCCATTTTTTTCCTATCATATTGTGAGCTTTTGATCTAGGCACTAATTCCCAAGTATCATTCTTTTATATTTGATTTAATTCTTATACATTGCCTTAATGCTTATCATGTCTAACTTCTAAAAAAATTCTAGACTAAATTTTGGATAACAAAGAGAAATTAACTTGCTCAGATTCACTTACCATCATTCTTCTGGTGTGAATTTCTTAATTTATGTCCCTAATGATGTCACTTTAATTATGATTTATCTATACATATTTGGATTGAGTTTTAGTGTCCTTTTCTCCTTCTCATCTTCATCTTATTCTTCAAAATCTTCCTCTTCAATGATTTTAAGAATGTCTACTGGATCACTGATTCTTTGTGCTCCATCTTCTTCTATCCTGACACTTGCACTTTCAACTATTTTCTTAGTTCTTTTGTTATAATATTTATAAGATTTACTTTTACAAGGATAACCAAGAAATATACTTTCATTTACTCTAGATTCAAACTTACCCAATTTTTCATTAGTTCTCTTTATGAAGCATCTACTGCTAAAAACTCTAAAATAATCAACTATAGCCAGTTTGTCTTTCCATAGCTCATAAGGAGTCTTGTCATGTTGACTCTCAATAATTCTCTATTTTGGATATGCACTATTTTACAAACTACCTCTCTCTAATATTTATCTGGTATCTTGGATTTATTTAGCATTATCCTTACCATCTCTTAAATTGTTCTATTTCTCCATTCAACTACTCCATTTTACTATGGAGTTCTGGCTATTGAATAATGTCTCTATATTCTATCGTCTTCACAAAACTCAATAAAATTATTTGAAATGAATTCTCTTACTCGATATGATCTTAGGCAATTAATATTCAAACTAGTTTCATTCTCAACTAATGCTTTAAATGCTTTGAAATATCTGAAAGCTTCTAATTTTTTATTTAAAAACATTACCCAAGTCATACATGAAAAATCATCAATAAGAAACATAAAATATTTCTCACCTTGAGTACTTTGAGTTCTCATAGGTGTACACAAATTAGTGTGAACAATCTCTAACATCTGAGTGGTCGAGTATTCTTTTGTTTTGAACCACCTTCTAGCCTGCTTCTCATGCTAACAAGGTTCACAAAGCATATTGGATGGATTTATAATCTTTGGAATATTTATGATAGCTTTCTTCTTACTGATATTGACAAGATTATTAGAATTTATGTGTCCCATTCTCCTATGCCATAACCAACTTTCTTTAATCTGACTCAAATAACATCTTTGACCTTTTTATGTCTAATAATATACATAAACTATTGCCTATTCTCTGAGCATCTACAACCAACACATCTAAATCTTTTCTCCTAATTTCAAAACCTTCTACATAAAAATTTAGTGTGTGCCCCAAATCACACATTTGACTTAAACCCAAAATATTATGCTTAAGACCTTCTACACACAAAACATTTTCAATTTTAGTTCTACCATTATCCAAACTTAGTGTACCTTTTTTTGGCAATTTTGGCAATAGTATTATCTCTAAATTTTACCATGCCATCATTGATCTTCTTCAAGATTATGAAATTGATCTTGTCTCTTGTCATGTTCTTCAAACATCCACTATCAATCAACCATGGCTTTTCTTCATTTCTTGCATGCAAAGTTGTCTAGACTAACATAGACTTTTCAGATTATTTCTTCTGTCATGAACCTATCTAAAATCTCTTCTTGATAAATAAAGCCTTGAAACTCTAGTCCTTATTGATTGGCTCCAATATGATTCTACAATACTAGGTTATGTGTCTAAAGTTATTACACTTGTAACATATTATGGCCTCTTCATTAAAGCCTGATAGAGGAATAAAAGAGTTGTGACTTCTGCTTGACTTTGCATGAGTTTTGATCTCCCTATTTCTTAAATTGTTATCCCTTTTTATCCATTCTATTTTATTATGACCATATGCATTACAATAAAAATAGTAACCATAAAAATAAAACCTATTTGTGTATCTTTGACTTGATTGCCTTTTGTAGCTCTGTTCTTTCTAGCCTTCTTTGTTTGAGATGTCCTCTGTATTCTTAACTTCTTCACTTTTTATTTCATCTTTTGTAAGAGATTCAACATATCTCTTTCCTTTTTCTATGTTAACCTTTTCTGTGAAAGTAGTGGCCTCCCCTTTCTCTTTTTCAAATATAATACCTATCTTATCTAACATTGATCTTTGATTTTCTAATATCTTATTCAACATATTAGTGTTATTCTCAAATTTTTATTCATTGGTTGCTCTATCATTGATTGCTTTATTTTTTTTCTCAAAATTTGCTTTTAAAGAAGCAATTGCAATAATATACCTTTCACATTATTCACTTACTTTTTACAACTATGTTGTTAGAAATTTTTCATTATTCTTGGCTTCTTCAAAGTGTGTTTGTAGATATTCAACTATTTCCTTTGACTCCTTTTCATTTTTCTTTATCTAGAGCTTTAATATTTGATTCTTCTTGTTAAATCCCTTCTTGAATTTTCTTTCAAAATTCTTCTTGTATGTAGACTTTCCTTATTCATTGTCACCATTACCCTAATCCGGGAACTTAGATACAAAATGTTCAATCTTTTTATAATAAAAATATTTAAAAGGTAATTTTCCTTGATATTTACCTATGCCTTTTTTTGGCATGTGAATGAATAGATATCCATTGTCATCTTCATCATCGCTAGAACTATCACTTAATTTTTTAATCTTAGCTTTCTCTTTATTTGATGTCTTAAAAGCAACTTCTCTCTTTGAGGGTTCTCTTATTCGGTCTACATCTCATATGTTGTAAGAATACCATGTATCTCATCCATCTTTAGTTTGGCTAAATTCTTCTTCTCTTTAATTTCTAAAAAATTTGCATCATATCTCAATGGTAGAGATATCAAAAAAAATTGTACCATGATTGATTATTCTAACTTTTCTCCAAGACCTTGAATCTAATTAACTATTTAATCAACCTACAAAAGGTAACTTACTATATTTTATTCCTCTTCCATCTTCAAACTCTCAAAGTATCTTCTTAAATTTTGAAGCTTAGCTTGATAAACCTTTCCATTACCTTTATAAATATTCTCAAGATTTACCCAAGTTTCATGAGAAAATTTACACTACATAACTTTAACAAATTCTAATTCACATAAACCACATAAAATAGCATTTAAAACTTTAGATTATTTTGACTTGCCTTCTTTTCTACCAAAGTAGTTACAAGTGTTTGTGGCTCTTCATATTCCTCCACCACTACTTGCCAAATTTCAAATCCAAGTCCTCATCCTTATGCTTCAAAAAGTATAATTTGTCCCATCAAACAAAGGTGCCTTATTTTTATATAAACCTTCATGTAATCTAACCATCATGATTTCCCTGATCTACCGTCAAGCTAGAAAACTTTTTAAAAAGGAGCCTACTTTGATACCAATTATTAAGCACAAAATATATTGAGAGGGGGGTGAGTCAATATATTATATATATTTTGATTAATCTAACTTATTTTCTTTAACCACTTAATCACACATTAAATATATGCAATAAAACTAAAACAATAACATGCACCACATGAGAGAGAGAGAGAGAGAGAGAGAGAGAGAGAGAGAGAGAGAGAGAGAGAGAGAGAGAGAGAGAGAGAGAGAGAGAGAGAGAGAGAGAGAGACCAAATTTTTATGTGGAAACCCAAAGTGGGAAAAACCATAGAGAGAAATTTCAAGTATATGAATGAGCACCAACTCAAATTATAAATTTTTCAAGAACCAAATTTTAGGAGCACCAACCCATAGGAACACCAACCCCTTGCAAATATTTGTGATCACCAACCCATAAGAGTACCAACCACTCTTGTGTATAAAACAAAACTATCTTTCAATGTTTATTACTCAACAAATGATAGAATTATATAATATCTCCTACTTTTCTCTCCTCTTTTATTATATAATAAAATTATAAAACCATGTACTCTCTTTCATATAAAAATGGCTTCTCAAGCCTTTATTTATAGATTTTCAAATGACTTTTGGCATTCACCCTTTGTGACCCTTCAATCCTAATGAAAAATGGTGCCAAACTTGCATGACCCTTCATATCCTTTCATTTAAAAAGTCACATGGTGACCCTTCATAATCCAATGCATCCTTACCTCCTTTGTCTTTATCTTGGTGAACTTTCAAATTCCTTAAGGTGACTCTTCATAGAAAAATTCACCATACCCTCTTTTGTCTTCACTTGGTGACTCTTGGAATTCTTCAAGATGACTCTTCATGGGAAAATGCATCCCATTCCTCTTTTATCTTTACCTCGTGACTCTTTGACTTCTCCATGGGTCCTCTTTTGACTTTTATGCAACCAAAAATATATTCACTAATATTAAATAAATATTAACACACATTAGCCAATATATGACTATTAAAAACATCATTAAATGAAATGGGGCCTTTATCACTAATGTTATACCTTTGACATTAATGAAAATATTTCCAACAATGTCTACTTTTGAAGGATTGATTCCATCTCAACCATTGCCTCCATCATCAAAGCATCCAAGTGGTTCTTCAGATAAATCATGGATTAAGCAAATGCAATAGCTAAAATGGAGAACCCATATTTGGTAATTATGGACCCCCCATAAGTCATGTTGAAATTTTACAAGGATGTTGGGTCAATGGAGAGGGTGACCAAGAGGAAGGTCACCCACATGAACCAAAAAATCATGTACGTGTTAGAGGATACCTTGTTTGAGATGATTAAGGCAAATAAAGCTAGGTTAGGCCAACAACAATAGTATGATGAAGACCTCATTTTAGATCTTAAATCAAATATATATGTGGTTTTTTAATTGCTTAAATGGGTGAAATAGAAAAAAAATGACTTGGAAAAACATCACAAGGCTATCTTACCATAGTAGACCATAAAAAATTAGAATGGGCTATGGGAGAGATGTTTGACATGATAAATACCTTGTCTCAATACAAGGTAAAGGGAGATGAAGTATATAATAAACTCTTCAAGGTATAAGCTACATATATGGAATATGACAATAGAATAATCAACTTGATGAATTTTATCATAATGAAGAAATTTGAGGACTTAAATTTGATCCCCTTGGAGTACTCTAGCATTGTTCAGTCCTATGCGATTGGTAGAAAGAAAGACTTAAACTAGTGGATTGATGAAATCAAGTCCCTAGGCTACTCTCTCACATATCAAGGTGATATAATCATCACCTTGTTAAAGGATAATAAAAATTTTCATTTTGCTAACAAGGATCGATCCATTGTTAGCAAGGATGCCTTCAAGGCCTAGTTATATAACTTTGTGGTAAACTTCCAAAAACAAGCCATGGGTAGAGGAGTGGCTTTTGGATAGGATACGGTATATTTGTCAACCTATATCAATCAAAGGATAGAGAAGTCTTTATTAATAAATGAAGATCTAGGACCTCTCTTAAGAAAACATGATGCAATGGCTAGACTTATAGTCAAGATACTAAAGGATCTTATCATCGATCTAAAATTGATCAACAAAGACTAAAATAAATTCTCTAAATCTTGGAAAGGGAAAATTGAATCCCAAAAAAAAACTACCATCATAAGAGCCACTACCTCCCCTACCCCTATTGGGATATCCTCTTCTTCACCTAGCACTAACTCTCCCTCTTTGGCTATAGTTGGTTCACATCCATCTTCCTCTACATCAAGAGATTCATCATCAACTACACCATTGAGATCCCAACCTAGCCATTTAAAAATAAAATATCTATCTATTAGGCTCCCTTTGGATAAAAATCACGTCCCAAGTCCCTTAAAATTACATTATAAAATATTCCCCTATTTTGAATAGGGAAGATCCTCTAGATTTAGCATATTGAAGACCTTGTCTATTGACAGGTTTCATATTATATAGTCCTTTTGTAATAATTTGAGTAATCCAATGGCCTATATATAGGGGTTCTCCCCCTTTATTATAATCTAGAGATAAAATTTTTTGAGATTAATGCCAAGAGAAAGGAAATTCCTATAATTAACTTATTATTTTTCATTATTTTAATGCATTCTTGTTTCTTAAAATTTGCTAATAATATATGATATTATTTCTCCAATGGTTAAAAAATGGTAGTAGTGTTTCGAATACATTTTATTAGTTTGTGCTTTTAGCTAGGCTAACAAGGTTTGTTGTGTATGCTCCATTTTCTTCCTACTTTGCTAGTAAATATGTGTAAAGCAATTTATTATGGTTGACTTTAAAAATCATGTTATCTAGGTATATGCATCATATCTACCCTAGAATTCTCTTTTCACTTATGATATTTTGATTCTAAGCACTAGGATCTCATGGATGTTAGTTTTATTTGCAGTATTTTTAGAATGAACTAAATGAGGTTTGATAGTCCTTATTGTTACAAATAAAACTTTATTTTTTATCCTACCCTACTTTCTCTTTTGAACTTTTTAAACATTAATCACTTTAAATTAATTCTCACCATAGATATCCATTTATTTGTTTAAGAGTTTAGGCTTATATTGGTAAATACATAGCAATTTATGTCATAATAACACAAATAAATTTAGGTAAATTGTGTCACTACCAAGTTCTTATTGTCCCTATAATAGGGTCTACTTTTAGATTAAAAGATGGTAACCAAATAATCTCTCCAAAAAAACTAAGTAAATCCCTAAGATTTTTTAAGACCTATACTAAAATTTGAGAAACATTATTTTATTATTTCCATTATGTCCTTGACATAGATATACATTAATAGATCTATTTACAACTCATTCATTAAAGGAATCTTAGAATTAAGCATTTACCCTTATTCCTCACACTCTCTCCTTATGTGACTATATCCCAAACCATCATGAAACTTAGCATACAGTGAAGCAACTATAGCTAAGTATGTTTTGATCATGAAAGCATTTGTATTTCCCCTTTAATCAAAAGACTTTGTTTCTACCTTACCCTCCTCTCTTTTGATGTTCATTTGTGAACAAGTGATCTTTCCTTTTATTTAGAAAGAGTGAAGTGAAGTAGAGATCTAAAATTCAATATGTGAGTCAATGAGAAAATTAGTATTAGACCTTTGGTGGTAGCACTACATCTCTTTGGAGATCTATTAAAAGTAAAATATTTATTAGAGCCCCATACCTATAGCTCATGCCCCCAACTATTCATAAAATGAGAGGACATAATTCCCCTAATTATTCTTTGAGATTTCTTAGTGTATCTAATCTAATAGGTGAAACTGCAACAAATATATTGGCTCAAACAATATATGGCACTAGAAGGAAGGCCTTTAGAATAATATTGTTGCCCATACTTTACACTTTCTTAGCTTGTTGCATGCTTAAAAATAAAATGACAAATAGAGATAGAAGGATGGAACCCCTTGTCAATGTAAATAAGGATTTGAGTTACTATCCTACATAGGACAAATATTGATCCTACTATGTAGATCAATAGATCCCAAACTAGTCTAAGACAACTAATAATATCCTCATTGAAATTCCATAGGAAAACTAGAACTGCTAGAGGCAGACTAAGACCTATGGTTACATGTACTGGATCATACTATTATTTTGTCCCTAATAGGCCTCTACCTATGGTGTGGTTATTTGGGTCTACAATCAACATTCCTAGATTTATCCGTGATTTACCTTGGAACTTAGAAAGATACTTCCCAAGATTCACACTAGGTGTGGGGCATACTAATGAGTAACATGTAACATCATAAAAAACTTATTTCATAATTATGAATTTGAACATGATCATTTTTCCTACATTATTTTTATATTCACTCTAATAGATGTGACATATGATTAGTTTATGGAATTGCTTGAATGCTTCATCACAAGTTAGGACCAATGTAGTAGGATATTCCTCACTCACTTTTGGTAAGTGATTGATCCAAGTGTGTTATACAAATAATTTATTTACATAAAAAGTGAAAATAATTAACCCATAAAAAATTTCAATGCCAAGTTTTAGAAGATGTATAGTTGACTCACTATATTATATAGCCTCAATACCCAACTAGCTCTTTAAATGTATAAGAATACACTAGATTGTTAGACTATTATGTTCTTGTGCAAAGATCCTTTAGTGGTAGAATTAGCTATAGCTTATTATAAGGCCATTAAATTAGATAGATATATTAATAATTAAGGTATATTATCACCATCCATCTTGAATCTACTACCAAGTATGCCTACTTTGAATCCCTTCTTTACGACTAGTCAAAATATAACCACACCAGCCAGTGACTGACTAGCTTCTTTTGAGACATGCTTCTCCTAATTATCCCCTATTATTCCTTTATAAAATTAATAATGAATTAAAACCTCAATATCATAATAAAAATTTTGTCCCTACTATGAACAAATTCTAATGTCTACCTTAATAATCCACAAAGAATGAGTTGGACACTATAGAAAGCATGGTACAAAAACCCAACAATGACTTCTTTGGGATTTGAGGATAGATTGGAAATAATGGTGGTGATATTTTTTAAAAAAAATTCACCTAACATAGGTAAAATCATCCCTTTAAACATTTAAAAAACTAACTAGAGCTCTCACCTAATAATCTCCTTAGAATCAACATATATAAGTTATTCTTACCTAAGTGGTGTCATGTTCACAATATAACCTAGCATGGTGAACTTGATTGCATTAAATTTTTTAGTTTAAATGACATCTTATAGAATATATGGAAGAGTATGAGGTAGTCCCAGACCATCCCAAGGCTACCAATCTGACTTAGACCTCTATTGATCTAAAATCCCTGAGCACTACCATGGTACTAGAGACATTGGGCTTTCCCAACCATGAAGCTAATGAACCATAAGATGCCACCAAAGAGGTGTAGGCTTTCCAAAAATTCCAAAGGAAACATTTTATTTGAATTAGTCTCCATTTATTGTGAAAAACATGCCCCATTTTAAAAATTTAAAATGAGGACCCTCTTTGAGATTAAATTTCATGTTTAGGTCTTGCTGTGAAATTAATAAGTCCAAGTCTAATTTAGAAGTCATTATCTTAAGTATAATTTTTTTTATTTAGAATAAAGTCTTGATCTGATTCTAAACTGACTGAGTGTTCCCATAGTTACTCTAGTCATTTAATTGATAATTGAGTCTAAAGTTTGAAATGGACACATTTATTAAATTTATTTTATGCATATATTTGGATTTTAGTGCTAGGACATTAATAAAATTTAAATTTTGGATTTATAAATTAACTGAGATAGCTTTATTTTTTCCCAAGGTTATTTATTCTTCTCAGGTTTATTCTATCTTCATAGAGCAACCTTTCCAAAGCTTACTTAATACAACTTAGAAAGATCCCTTATAGTATGAGTAATTTTTCATAATTAGTCATTTTGCCAAAGTTTCCTTACACAGATCATCATTGCATGTCTCTTTTTCACCTAGATCAATTATAAAATTTAATAATGACCAAGTCCTTGCAATTTAAATTCCAACATGTAGGTCTTGTAGTTTAAATTATAATAGCTAGGTCTTAAGATTTGAGAATATTCCACATGTTGGCACCCATCTTCCTCATGAAGGATTTTAAAATGAATAATTATTTTTACTTAACATGTATTTGGATTCATAGGATTGATATGTGTGTCTTCATCTTACTAATTTATGGCTTATGAGACAATGATTCTAAGTCCTTTTCACCCAAGTAACTAAGACTGTGCCACATGTATTCATCTTGGTTACTCACTTATATAAACTAAAACAACTAAGGTAAGGAATCTATAAGTATCTAGATTAAATTAATTAAGTTATGTGTCTCCATCTCATTCTTCCAAATAAAAATATTGAAGTGACCAAGTCCTGAACACTTGGATAAGTGAGATCATACCATGTGACATGATCCTGCTCAACTATGACTAACAAAAGTGGACACATAATCTGAGGATAGATGACCCTATAGATTAATAGTATTTTTCCACATGATAACATCCTACTTATCTAGAGCCTTCAAACATATAAAAAGATAATACATAGCCTAAAAACCCCCATATTGATGGGATCATACCACAAGTATGTATCTCATTAAACCATGATCAAAAATCCAATAACATAGGAAGTAAAATAGATTACAAGTAAATAATTAAAATCATGCCAACTATCACACTATGAGTAAAGTATCCTAGATAAATAAATCAAGTCTCACATGCATGAATAATAGATAGTTGGCAAGGTGGATAACTTAGTGAAGTGATGAAGAAGCTAGAATCAATGACATTATGATATGTGTTTCCCTCAAGATAAAGTATATTTAGGACAAAATATTGGCACCAAGATCACTATAAGGATATATTATAATTTTAAATATTACATGTCATCTAGATTAATTTTATTACATAAACTAAAGGTAAGGTCCACATAGGTCTTGATCGAGCAATAAATTGACAATTATCACAATCCCAAGAAGCTTGACACTTATTTTGGATTCAACACATAAGTTAAAGAAATGAAGGTGGGACCTAAAAACATTATAAAAAGATATTTATAATTTTTAAAATTACTAAATAGTCAAAGACATTGACAAAGTGCCATGTGGTATGTACCTCAATCATTCATAGTGCCACAAATGTAAAAGAGGTGTGTGCTCCCCATACTTATTTCATATAATATATATAATATGTTCCTCCATGATTATTTTTTTGACTTGTATAGGTTTTACCTCACTAACTAATCATTGGCAACTTAGTAAAGCCTACCAGAACCATTAGGATGCAATCTACATCAACCCTCTCCTTGGTGCTCCTTAATGGGCCATAAAATTTTCTTTTGTATTATTTATTATGGAATGATGAATCTTATGATATAATTTTATTTTACCATTTTACTCCATGATATACAAGAGTGGGATCCCATTCCTCTTGGAGGCAAGACCCATCTCTCCCTTCTATATATACTACCACCTAGTATGTTAGAAGGGTTGACTCTATTTACAAATAAACACTATCAAAATAATATAAAATTTATTTTTTGTGTAAATGTGTCTGGTTTCCTTGAAGGTTTTCAACTTTATTTTTTATTTAATGGATTAAAACTAGTTCTAAATGACTATAATTTGTCATTTTATATAAATTTTATGTATTAAGTAAGACGTGGTTCTACTATTTTAGTTATGTTCTTGGATTATTTTCATTTTATTATAAGTATATAAGGATTTGTGTGTAATTAATTGCAAACATATTTTTAATTCATTCATTAATGGAGTCTTAAAATTAATAATTTTTCCTTACTTTTCAGACTCTATCCTTGTGTGATGAAATCCTGAGTCATCATGAAACTTATCATACATTGGTGAAAATGTAGCTAGGCATGTTTTGGTCCTAAAAGCATTTGTATTGCCCTTTAATCAAAAGACTTTATTTCTACCTTACCTTCCTTCTCTTTTGATGTTTATTCATGAAAATGTGATCTTTCCCTTTCTTTATAAATAAAAAAGTGAATCAAAGTAGAGATTGAAATTAAATATATTGCAATTGGTCTAGCTAGAAGTGTATAAGTTATTTGAGTCAGTGAGAAAATTTATATTAGACCTCTAGTGGTAGCACTACATCTCTTATAGATATATTCCCAATAAGATATTTAATGGAACCCCATACCTATAATTCATGATCTATATTATATCAACAATAATCCTAAAATGAGAGGATACAAATCCCCTAATTTTTCTTCAAGCTCACTTAGTGCATCTAATCTAATAGGTGTAGCTAGGATCAGGATCTTGGTCAGAACAACAAATTATTAGAATAAATAATGTCAATAGCATGTACCTCTATTGGTTGAGGAGCATCAAGAGGGAGTTAAAATTAATTATATGAAGGTTTTTATATGTATTTTAGTTATTAAATAAAAAAATTGAAATGATAATAAATTATTACTAATTCTATGAGAGGAATTTTACAAAGCATATAATTAAGTTCATGTAATAAATCCTAATGAGGTTTAGAACAAGAGTGAGAACAAGGCTTAGGTTAATTAGGCATAAATTTTTTTACAAGTATCTGAGGTCCCACTAGTGGAAATAGATAATCACTATTAGTTGGTTCTGAAGATGAGGGCTAAGAAGTTGTAGTATCTTTAAGAAGTTGATATTTAGTAGATGGCTTCCTAAGTTTGGTAATAGGGTCTTTGTGAGTAGGTTTGAGATTATAATTGAATTTAGTTGCATCAACATATCAATAATTGTTATAATATTTATCATATTCAACATTAATAATAAAATCATTTTTATTGAGTATTATGCATTGAGATTTGAATAAGGTTTTTGAGATTTTTGGGTAGTATATTTAGCAAAGTTTCTCTTTTGAGTAGATTTGAGATAATAAAGATGACATAACTTGATCATAGTTTCATGATGGAAGGAATATCTTAACATGAAATATACCACAAATTTTACAAGTGTATGGTATGTCTGATGGGAATGATCAATGTTAGCATGAAACCAACAAAAATTATTAGGATCATACCATGATGGAGGAGCAATATTGTTATAGATAAAAGGTTTGGATGTAGATAGTAATTTATTAATTTCTAATACTATCAAGGGTGGTTGGGAGGTTATTTTAATATCTAATTTGACTACTCCCATTTGTGTTGCAATGGATTTAGACTGAGAATTTGTATTGGTTATAACATTAGTTTAAGTTTGGAAAGATTCCTTGATTGGATTATGAGATGGTTCAAATTGATTCATAAGTAAATATTGTATTTTAAATTTATCAAAATCCTCCCTTATGTTTTGAGGATAAAATATTTGTATCTTTAAATTATGCATATTTACATAATGATATTGGTTTGAATAAGTTTCTAGATTCATAATGTTGAGATTATTTAAAACCAACATTTTAGACACAATATGTGTCTCCATATTTAGGATAGTAATGAAATGTTTGAAAATTTTATCATCACTCATGTTATGGTCACCATTTTGAGCTAATGATTTCCATATTTTGATAAAACTATGAGCATATTCAGTATGTAATTACTTAGCATTGATGAAGTGATAAAAATAATTTTTAGGAAGATCATTTTTTTTTTAAATTATTTAACTAGAGAATTTATGAGATCATATGATTGCCATTTGGAAAGTTGTGGGAGTTGATTATACCATTCCAAAACATCTCCCATAAAATTATTGACAAGAAATTTAGTGGAAGTGAAGGTTTAGTTTATACCCATTCCTTATAGAGATTATCAAATAATTTAAGAAAGATAACATGGTCTTTAATTTCATCATAGTTAATAGTTGGAGAGATGTTTCTAATATATATGGATACAATGAATGGAGCTAAAGGTTTGTTTTTAAGATGTTGGATCATTTTTTAATCCATGATAGGTTGAGGGATAATATTACCATTGTCATCTTTAAGAAGAGGAGGGATGAAATTATAATTATTTTAAGGTATGACAATAGGGTTTTAAATTTACATTTATAAAATATGATTTTGTATTTGGAGCATTTTGTAATTGTTAGTTGTTTGCATAACATTCATTTTTTGAACCATTCAAGGAAGAATTTGAGTTGTATCTATGGGTGGATTTTGATTGCTAATGGTAGGAGATGGAATATTGGTGTTGGTAGGAGAAGTATTCCTAATATTATGGGTATGATTGTTCCCTATATGAGGATTCCTTACAAGAGGGTTTCCTATAAGAGGGTTTATATTTAAACCTAAATCTATAGCATGCTAGTCAATTTACAAAATCAAATAAATAATATTATAAATTTAAATAATGAGATATACAAAAAAGAGAAATTACAATTATTTATTTATATTGTGATAAATTAGAAACAAGAGTTCTTAATTGGTTTACTATGTACATGCATATGTAAGTTGAAAAAAGTTGGAAGTGGACTAGATCAAGATCATTGAAAAGTCATCAGATCATAGAATTTTGTATTTTTTGGCCTTGGGCACTTGTGTTAGATTTAGACAATTGCATTAATGTAGGCATTTTGTTTAGATATAAGTATCCTATATATAATACTGACTATATCTATATGTGACCAATTGGAGCCTTCTAGGTTTTTCATGACCTTTTTTTTAATGTATATAAATCATGTGCATAGGTTTTCATTCTTTTTTAAATGATAAAAATTATCATACTCACACTTGGAGTGACTGTGAGAAAAATAAGTTAGTGTAAATATAGTGTTTCACTACCCTAAGGACCCATATATTAATGGGTGCTAACTGCATAGCCAATACTCTAAATAGGGCCTTAGAATTATGTAGTTCTCTCTTGTGTGTTGTCTTATGTGTGAATAATGATGAAATATATGATATAAATTACATACAATTATCTATCTTGTAACTTGGAAAGTATGGTAGGTGGGATGATCCTTTAGTAGTTTAGACTAACAAATAGACTACTCCTATGACTGATATGGAAATAGGAATGAATAGGACACATTTTTTGACTTGAATGCTTGATTGATGGTTATTTTATTTCTTTGTATGCGAGAGGTATGAATTGTATAGGTGAGGAATGAATGAAGGTTGATCTTATATATATATATATAAATCCCATTTGAAAATATCTTTCACTAAAGCACTTAGGCCAACCATAAGGATACATTACATTGACAAATTAGATGACTTTTGGGTACTGTAAACTTAGTTGTAAAAGAGACACCTACCTCGACATAGGTGTCTAGCTAGGATGCAAGTGTTCAAGAAGCTAGAAAATAGGAACAAATCCAAAACAAACAAAGAAGGATAATGATCAGGGTTAGATAATTTTTCACAACATAAAAGGCTTAGTCATCTTAATAACATATAGTTAGATTAAGAGATAATAAATTTGGCACATAGGGATAGCAAACATGAGCATTTTGGTAGGGAAGGTCTTATAACTAAAGGGTACAACCATGATAGGAATTTTCCAAGTGAAAATATTGAGGTGATATATAATTTATATTTAGTGTCTATATTTCCCCCTTTTAATCTAGTAATAAAATTTTTAGTTTAAAGGAAAAGAAATGTATACACACCTTGCCTTAGCATAAACCCAAATTGAGTGTTTTTCTAGTGACTAAATTGAAACTAAGAGCATGTTAAAATGTATAATTAGTGTATATAATATGAAATTTAAATCATTTGAAATGTTTTAAAGTAAAGAGAACAAGGTTATGAGTACACCTTTGTGTCAATACAATCATCTTGCCTTTTGATAGTTTGATTTAAAGAGATAGCTCATTATGAAGAATTGAAGCTGAGACTAACATAATTATTAACTAGTAAGTGCATACATACATACATACATATATATATATATATATATATATATATATATATATATATATATTATATTACAACATTCCCCCAACCTTGGAAAAAGGTGAGTTGCCACACAACCATTGAACTTATCTCAATCATTAATCCCAATCATACTTATATACTGGCATGTGTGAGTTATCTAATCAAATAACACTATATATCTAATGAGGGTGGATGAAGTAATCACTCCATCCTATAAGTATGGTGAATTTATATGATTTAATCAGGTCTAACTTATAAATTTGTGTTACGACCCCATATGGGTCACATACAAGTGTCACAATGTTTTTAAAAGTACATACAAATTACTTATAAAATCATCCATAATTATTTGTATACTTACTATTTAACTAATAAATCTATCATAAGTAATAAATATATAATTTTATCAACCCAATGGTTAATAATATGATCTATTTAGTTTTCAAACAACCTCTAAAAAAATATAATATGAATATTTCCCATAAAATTATTTGTGGAAAGAGTCCAGTACATTAAATCTTTGATATAATCTACAAATACAACTAAAAACAAGTATACAATCACTATTGTTATAATATTCAAAATTATTTAAAAATATCATAGCCACTTATATGTTGAAGAGTCATCAATAATAATTTACTACATATTAATTTAGTATAAATTCAAATATACAATATACCAAATGGTTGAGTAACTAAATAAAGAGAGATCATCATCTAAGTGATTTTATTCCAACCATAGACTAATAGTATCCTGCACACCTTCCCACTAGAAATGGCCCTTCCCTTCATGGATGGGTAGATAAAATTAGTGTGGATATAAATAATTCAACCATAACCCATGTGCGTATAATCACTAATACATGAAGCAATCACATAGACTATGAAAAATAATTTTCTATCTACTATGACATCAACATACACATATAAAATAAAAGTATAATAGAATGACAATGTAGCATCTATAACATTATTTTGTCCAAAATTTTCATTATAAACTCAGATCTTGCATGGATCTAAGTCAATTACACTCATACAAATTCTATTTTAGTGAATTGTAATCCATCAAATGATATCAGGGGGTAGATATATGAGTTGCAAGTTAGCACCCTCATATATCTATCACTTATTGTCATATGAAACATGTATATTAATTTTTACATATAAATTCAAGGCATAATAAATATAGATTATAACATACACCCATATAAATAATAATGTAAGGTATAAGCAATCATTATTCAAAAATCTCATTATTTCCATTAACTCAACCTCAATAATGTTATGTATAGGTTCTTCTACATTTAAACCAAAAATGCATATAGGTCTAGAACAAGAATCCAAGATTTAAAAAGAACACTAGATCCATTTCACAACATTTATATCTTTCCATTATAACATAATACATTTAATATCTAATAATTTCCAACTCATTTAATAATATAAACCAAATGAGTCTCAAAATAGCTCATAAAACAAAAAATGATGTGTCTTAATCTTACTCTATACTTTATTGACAATTTTATTCATTTTAAACTTGTTCCATCATTTCCTTAATGCAAAAAAAATATCATATTTTAATTAATACATAAGTAAAACCTATATATGTTTTATATACTAGATCTACCATATTGATTATATATATTAAGGGACCATTCTAAATAATATAACTTGGTCAAGATCAAAATATCTTGTGAACACAAAATAAGTTTTCTAAGATCTTCTATACACCTTTCACAATCTGTTTTTGAATATTAATTCCATCATTTTATTATTGTACAAAAATATCATACTTTAACCAATGTAAAGTGCAACCTATCTTATATATTTTATGTATGTTAGACTCAAATTGGTTTTTATTTTTTAAGGGAATAATACAAAATATTTACAACACATGAAGAATATAATAAGCATATACAAACTCCCTACTTATTCTATTTATTAGAGTTCATTAAAAACTAAAAGTATATATAATGAATTCATCAACCCATTTAAATGTATTTATTGACATGAATAACTCAATCCATAATTTCCAATATAACCTATAGCTATTCATGAAGGTATGCAAATATAAGTTCCAACTTGGATATCAAGGATTTATTCTACTCAGGTATATACATAGGTCAAGTGAATATATATATATATATATATATATATATATATATATATATATATATATATATATATATATATATTACCTATGTGTATACTCATTTGTATAAATAGATCAAATATTTATATGATAACTTAATATACCCTACCCTATAAATCAATTAATTTATTATGAGCCTATATACATGATTTAAAACATAACTACATGTATTTTTTTAAATATATATTAGGGTTAACAATACCCCTGCCTAGATCACTTTTGACTAGATCTCCAACTAGATACCAGTTTTTATCACCAGAGCAACAATCAGTGTAGGACACAAATAGGGGCACCAAATCCCCATTACTAATCATTTACCAATAATTCCACTTTGATGGGATGTTAGAGCCCATAAAATTTAAGCCACTCCAACTATCCAATCATATTATCTTCTGACATTACCAAATCTACCACAAGATGGGATGTTATAGCCCACCAATCACAAGCCACTCAAGTCATCTAATAATATTGATTACCAAATATGCCACAATTACCACAGATCCACCCACACACTTTATGGACACCAATACCACCACTAACATCCACATCTGACCATGCATGCCTCAATAGGAATTAAACCTTGGTGGACTTAGATACATCCAAGTGACCTCACCAACTCATCCCCACCTCATTCACTGCTACATGTATCCTTTAATAATATATTCTTATGTATAACATTAAATCTTCCAACATTTACAAAAATAATAAATATTATTTATTATGTATTATATGAAATTTTATTGCCTTTAAATAATCTCTCAATAGCTACCACAAGTATCTAGGGAGTTTTTGATAAAAATAAACTCATAACTAGTTATTATAGTTTGCAAGCCTAATATACAATCTTATGCAATGTTTATAAAAAATATATATAAATATATTTCTCAATTAAGGCATACATCTACAACTATAACCTAAGAAAAGACTTTTAAGTCTATAACTTTTCTAAAATCCAAGCAAATAATCATGCACATCCTCAACACTAATTGGGTTTTTGACTAATGAAGGAAAATCACCCAACTTGTCATTCAATAAGGGAAAAATAAAACACAAATTTTCCCAAATAATTTCAAGAATATATTTATTAAAAGGGTTAAAATATAGATGTAAAACTTTCTATGTCTTGAGCTTGGTTTTCTTATAGTGTTTAATTTTCATTTCAAAAGCACTTGATATCATCTTTATGGGCCTATGGATGAAACTGAGTTTCATCCCCATGTCTATAGATATGAACTCTATATTCTATATTCATTTAGATTTTTTTATACAAGATTCAATTTCATGCTTGTAGACCCGCAGATGGAAACAAATTCCATGTCCAAAACTATAAACATAAAACCCTAATTTTAATAACAACTTCCATTACATAAATTTAAAGAGAGATCCATTTCAAAACCCAGATAAAATAACATATACTATTTTGTTCCTTTATTAAAATCCTATGTTTGGCTCAAAATTTCAAACTAAAGTTTAACTGACCTGGTTCTCTACCACTTGAATGTATTCAATGGTATCTCTTGTCCTTTCTCATTAAAATTTTTTCCTCCTCTACCATGTACATTATAATATTTTCCCCTTCTTGTTATTTTTTTCAAACCCTTATCCATGTTTTACATGGCCAATCACCTCTCCTACTAAACTGCAAGTGCTTCATTATGAAATCTCCAGTTCTACCTGATCTACCTACTATGCATGCTAACTCATAGTTCATTATCTTAATTTATAGCATGGGTCCTACTTTCAACTTATCCATCATTGTATAAAGGCTGAGTCAACTCAATGTAAGCAAAACTTAATTTCTTTTCCTTCGCATTATGTGGTATTTCACTAATAAACATCAACCAAACAAAATTCAAAGTTTCAAAATTCTTTTTAATTAAATTTCTTTGTGATCTTTCACCCTATTTTACCCCCCACTTTGTCACCAAAAATGTGCATAATTAAACAATTAAACAAGATCAGTAAACACCCAACCCTCTACTAAGACTTTACAACACATAAATGGTTCACCTTGCATAATTCAACATAATATAATTCATATCAAGTTTTAATGGAAACATGATAACCAACACAAAATCTACATATTATGCTAATCAAAGCATCAAGGCAAGCTCCTAATCAAAATAAATGTTAACATGAATTACTATTTATAAGGATAAATAATAAAAGAAACACTTAATATATTAGCAAAATATTTATTACCATCTATTTCATCCAAGACAACAAGTGTGTGTGTGTGTGTGTGTGTATACATGTTTTGTTTAGTTCTCTGAATCCCCAATGATAATATCTACACCCTCCTCTCTAATGATGATCTCTATACCACTTGTGAGGGTGAAACAATCCAACAACCACCTAGATCAAGCAAATGGTAGTCAATATGAGATTATACCAAGTAATAAAATACTCAATATATAAAATTATCAATGAACTGTTGTAATGAAATTTAATTTACAAATGAAATCCTAGTCAACCATGATCATAGAACACATTATAAACATATTAAAATGTCCTATAATATAACTAATCATAGAAATAAACTATATGACTACCAATCATACAACATAAATATCTAGATATAATATAAAAATCAGAACTATAAATCATTAGTTCCATATCCATTACTAATACATAAGTAGTTTTGTAGAGTGGGATAGGATGTAACATCCTTACCCTCTAAAATAGGTCATCTTCTTAATGAATTTTATTTCAAATAATAGTTCAAGAAATAATTTATAATTTTCAACAAAAAAATCATTTAAATAAATGAGGAAACAACCTTAATAATTCTTCATAATCTTTCCATGTTACACTATCCTTTGAATATTGGTCCTACTAGACCTTGCATTATGATACTTCTCTGTTATATAAGATAAACTTACAAGTATAAATTATTTTGATTAGTTACACTATGACCATTATTATATCCTAAAGTTGTAATGCATTCTAGTCTAAAACATGTGTAAGATTATCTATATACTTCTTAAGATAAGATACATGGAAAATATTATGCATTTAAACTACAACTGGTGCTAAAACAAGTCTATATGCTATAGGATTAATCACTTATATAACTTCGAAGGGTCCCACATATATCAATGATAATTTTTAAAAAAAAAAAAAAAAACTTAATATAACTCTTTTGAGTTTTGATTTGTATAACAACTTTATCTCCAACTGGGAATTGCCTTCTTGTTCTTTTCAGATCAACATAACTTTTATGTCTATCATTAGCTTTAGCCAATATTTTCCTTATTAACTTTACTTTTAATTTAATTTAAAATAGTATATTTTTTATAAATACCACTCTGTATTATAATTTATTCTAACTAATTGATTTTATATACCTCTTAACATACAACTCAAAAGGAGACATTTTCAATGCTGATTAAAATGAGTTTTTATAAGTAAACTTAACCAATGGTAGGTATTCCTCCCATTTGTATTTTTGGTCTATACAATTCACCCTTAAAATATCTTCTAAAACTTGATTCAATATTTCTATTTTTCCCCTTATTTATGGATGGTAAGTTGTAATGAAGTTTAACTATGTACCCAATGTTGACTTGAGAGTTTACCAAAACCTTAAGGTCATCCTAGGGTCTCTATCTGAAATGATATTTTATAGAAACCCATGTAATATATATACCTCTTTTATAATAATTTTTGTGAGTATTGGTGAATCATGTATTATATTACTTGGTATGAAGTGATCCACTTTGGTAGGTTTATCTATAACTACCAAAATTAGGTCATGATGATTTTTGGACATAGGCAATTCTTGGGCAAAGTCCATACTAGTAACTTACTACTTCTATTCTGGGATGGAATGTGGGTATAATAAATTAGTAGGATGCACATGTTCAACCTTAATTCATTGAAATTCTAAGCATCTAGACATAAATTTTCTCACATCCTTCTTAATTCTTTTATATAAATACAATGGTCTTAATTATGCTAATAACTTAGTCACTCCAGGATGTCCTGAACATGGAGCATTGTGCAATTATTTTGGCATAATATTCTTCAAATTTTTATTATTAGGTACATATATTCTACCATTATATCTCAAAATTCCATCATTCTTAAATTTAAATCTGTGGAATCTATGATACTAAGAATTCTCAGTTAATGCTTTCTTTACCTATTCATATAATTCATCTCCATGTGAAAATTTTACTCTATAATATTGAAAATTAGTCCTTATAGTGAATAATATTATAATATAACTTATATGACTAAGGTAATCTACAACTATGTTTTCTTTACCCTTAATGTAGCTTATGTTAAAATCATAATCTGACAAAAATTCTAACCACTGCCTCTAATGAGCATTAAGTTTAGCTTGGGTAAATATATATTTGAGTCCCAGATTATTAGTTTTAAGTTCAAAATGATTTACCAACAAATAATGCCTCCAAAATTTGTAAATCATGAACTATGGCAGATAGTTCTAGGTCATGTGGATAATACTTTGCTTCATAAGGCTTCAATTTTTTTGATTCATAGGCTACAACTAAACCATCCTACATAAGAAATACTCTTAAACCATATCTTGTTGTATCTATTATAACTACAAAATGACCATTTAGATCTAGAATCCACAACACTGGTGTTGAAGTAAGTCTTATTTTCAAAACTTGAAAGTCTTCTTCACATTTATCAGACCAAATAAAATATTTCTTTTTCTGTTGAAGAGAGGTGATCAGATTATTTATATTAGAGAAATTTGGCACAAAATTTTTATAGTATCCTACTAAACCAATGAAAATATACACCTCATGCATTTTTTTGGGTGTTGGCCACTCCTTAATATCTCTAATATTGGTTGGATTGTTAATAGAGGTTTTTGGAAACCTTTCAAAACATTCTAATTTAGGGATAACTTGTGTAGAGATAACAAAAGGACATAGTCAAAACCATATTTAGACTAGAGATATTCATTAAATAGATTGATCCACAAAATAACACAAGTTTATTAGAATTTTATTAGTCGATATATACTTATATAATAAATAGATAAAGGCAAACAAAGTATTCACTATGCACATAAAAATGATAAAAGATATTTAAGAAAACTCTTTCAGAATAGTTGTATTAATCTCTATCACATTTAAAACCACATACAATTACACTAAGTGATATATATAGAGAGAGTTTTACTCAATGTTACCTCTTCATATTCATACATTTTGACATGACCAAAAAAGTGACTCTTTCAATTCTATTGTTTATGTTTATGATTTAAAAAGGTCAAATACATAAAAAAAATATTATACAAAAGATAAAATAGATAAATTCTAACATGCATTCATTAGTTATACTCTATGATTTTAGTAAGCCATGTTCTTCACCCAACACTTTCTCAGACTTAAACTATTGTTTCATCTTGAGAAAAAGTCATAACAATATATTCTAATCTAAAACTAAGTGAATAAACAAAAAATAAGAGTCATGATTATCACTCTAGGTGTCATTTACTAGTTTTCATCCTTTATGTACTACTTAGCCACCCTTTTTGAGTTTTAAAATAAGTAACATACTAGTCTACTACCCTTTTAGGTTTTTAATAGATTAGCATAACTAGGTTGCCACCCTTTATAGTTTTTAAACCAACTTAGCCCTACTCATAATGCTTAAGGCTATCCTACAAAACAATGAAAAACTTGAAAATTTTACAAAATTTGGAGTGAACAGTAATTACAAAGTGGATGGTGGTATACTTTGAAGTAGAGGCATAATAGGTTACTCTTATGATAGTTATGCTTGTATTGTATATGAATCACCTAGTTGCACAAAAGCTAGTGGTGGAGGCTATTTTTATTACTAGCTATATGATTATGGCTTTATGGTTATCTTCTTCTACTATAGGATCTGTTGCAACTATTATGGTAGAATTAATTGAGGCTCATCCACATGTTACGTAATAGAGGAATCAATATGGGAAAGATATTATTTGAGCATATTCTAGTCTGTTATCACTTCTCACACCATAATAATAAATATACATAATGGGATTTGAATCACCATCAAGGTGTGAACATATTCATCTTCTATCATGGTGATTAGTGCTTTAGAATTTGATAACTTGATCTAGATGTCTAGTAACAGCTCATCCAATTGATCCACATGCCTTTAAACTCAGAGGCCAAAAAATGTAGTGTACAGTTTATTTGTGCCAAGTTTTAATTTTTTGAGTAGTACTATCCCTAAAATCTAAAAATTACTTGAGGGCATTGCTCATTACATAAGAAGAAGCCATTTGATCATCCATTACAAATTTGGCTTTATTTATTATTCTAAACTAAAGTTTAGTAGAAACCATTGAATTTTTAAGGTGATTCCTCTAATTTAACATACCTTATGTTATCTTCTTTATTTACTACATAGCAGTATCCAAAACCTTTTTTTATTCTTCAAATAGTTCAAAAATTATCTCTATTTATGATTTTATATTCTACTCATGGGCTGGCTTGTAGTTTTTGTGGCTATTATGGGCTTGTAGTTTTTTTAGTTATTACACATCCACCATTCCTTTATGATTTATTTTAGTAAATTTGTGAGCTACTTTTCTTTAAACATCACTTGGTTATTTAGGACTTATGTAACTATTGTGGGATAATTACTATTAATAATCTAACATGTATTTTTAAAATGGTGGATTAATTCTGCATTATCATCTCATAGATGGAAGATTTATTATTCTAAGGACAATAACTTATATGATTTTGACTCTTGGAATGTAGTTGCATCTTTAATATGCTTAGTTAGTGTAATATAGGAAACATCCAAAGATGTTTCAAGTACAGTGGTAACAAGGGCCATGGATATTGTTAGAGTCATTTTAGGAGCCAATATTAATTATGCCAATATTGTTAATGATTTGAGATTTTGGCTATGAAGTATCCTCCTATGCACCTCCCTGTGATCTCAGTTTATACTATTCTATGCACTCTACTTCTTCCTTAGATTTGGCCTCTTTTTCTTCTTTAGATTTAACTATAGATTTACATTTAACCTTAACATATACCTTATTTTTGTCTTTTATATGTACCTTGGCCTTAACCTTAGCTTTAGCTTCATCTTTAGCTTTGTTTTCCACCTTAGCCTTTTCTTTGGCCTCTATGTTGACCTTGGCCTTAGATTTAGCTTTAGCCTTGGCTTTATCCCTACATGATTATTATTTATCCATGTACTTGGATTTTTATTCTTTTATGCATCATTATTATTTGGCCTTTTGAAATTCTTAAGCCTTTTTTAGTGACTCAACTTCTTCCTACTTTTATTGCATAGCTTGTGCTTCTTGATGTTTTCTTACTACCTCTTCTTATTCCTTTTTATTTACCTCTACATATTAAGTTCATTTCTTATGAGCCTATACTTCCTAAACTTGACTATTTGTAGCATCTGCTTCTTTATCTATTTTATTTTGACCCTCTACTTCATTATCTTTTTTCTTCACTCTTCTTCTATGGTTTATTATTAATGTTATTATTTTTGTGTAGCTACTTGTTGCTTGTGTTATTATTATTTTATAAATACCTTTCAATTTTATTATTCTATCTCTATTTTTATCTTTCTTTTCAACCTCCTCTTTACCTCATTTTGTGCTTATATATGATCCTCCTAGTCATATGCATCTTCTTATTAGATCTATGGCTATGGTAAACTAGTTTCTTCAGTTTCTTACATGGGGGTTAGGGAGTTGAAAATTATGAGTGATTATGAGTCCTTAAAATTAGAATATTAGATTACCATACCATGATTTGTAACTATATTTTTTGAATTTTAGAGGAGGATTGAGGCTCTAATTTTGCCTCTTCACAGTCTAGTCCCATGTCTATTACTATGGCTCTTGTTATTATTATTGTTGACCAATTCGACTTTTAGGTCAAATTAGGGCACCCATACGTAAAAAAATGGTTTTAAATGATTTTGTGAGGCCTAATATATTTTCATGTGATGTATTTCATGTTATATTATGTCATTTAAGGTCATCTTAGCCTTAGTCTTAGTTATATTAGTCAATTTGTCAATTTGGGGTCATTTTATGTGTTTTTAAGGGTCATTATTGAAAGTGGAATGGTTATCAAGGTGAATAGGTGTCATATTTTCATTAGAAATATATAAAAATCTATCATAAATATCAGGTATGTCAGTTACATCATAATATCATAGGTTTTCTAACTAAAATTCTAGAAACCAACTAAAAAGGGGAGAAAATGGCACTTGTACGGCTCATGGTGAAGTGTGCCATGTGGGAGAATATCATGGAGGGACTATTAAATTTTTAAAAACTCATGCCAATGTTTTTTTCACTCTATAAATTCCATTTTGAGGCCAAAATCGTTCGGCGCCTTTCTTGGTTTTTGAGACACACAGAAGTAACTTTCAAGCTTTTACTCAGTATGAATAGCTGAAGATGTTTCAAGTCAAATAATTTTGGGAAGTTATATTAAAATCGTATAAATTAAATTTAAATATAAATATTTTTAATAATTTTGTTATTTTAATCATGAACCATCCTCATGAAGTTGACTATACTTTTTTGGTAGCTAGTTCATGTACCCTATGGGTTTTGCTCTATTTTGGTCAAATCCATACAAACCAATTGGTGATGTTGGATATATAAAATGTTTAATTACTTATTAGATGTTATTAATTATTATTTTCATATTTCATAATGTTTAGATGAGAAATTTAGTCTGTGATGCAAGAATGTGTCACCATGTGCAATTTTAGCTAAAGTGCTTCTTGTTTGCCAAGTGTTTGTATCCTATAAGGGTCTCATATATCTAGGAAATGGTGTTACAAAAGTATATGGGTCATGTGACCACTTCCTTACATGTTTTGGTTTCACCATCTCATGTTTTGGGTAGCTTACAAACTTATCATTCCACATTGTTAACTATATGTCTAACTTTAGTTGCAATCACATGAATGGACTTGTCTATATTGTTCTTAGAGTTTTATTCATAGTGTATCAATTTTAAAATAAATTATGAATTTAATAAATCTCATTTAAGTGTTTGGAGAAAGTGTAAGTGTAGTCCCAAGCCTATTCACCATGATGAAACAGTCATGAGATGCCTATGCCTGCTTTATCTCAGATGTGTGCAAGTGGTTTAATGTTGGAAAATAGGTGTTAAAACCTATTTCAAGGTGTTATTTACGTAATGTCTTGTATTTGAAAAATTTTAGATGCATTTGAGTTGTTTTGAAGCTATTAACCACTATGTTTTGCTATATTTCACACCCTCATTGTCTACACACAACCAAACATACACCTACAGGGTCTTGTTGATGTCATGCTAATGTGTGGAAAGGTGGATATGTGTTATAACTTATTATAAATCCTAAAGGTGTATTATGATCTTGAATAAAATCATATAAGTTTCATATATATGAGGAGTTTCATGTTGTTCATTTTTTATCTCATTGTGGTGTATCAAAATATCCACCTACAGGTGGTTGATCAAGGTACCAAAAGCCTACATAAAAAAATGGATATAACTTGAAACTTATTGAAGATCTTGATATGATGAAGAATATTTGAATATCCATGAAAAGTTTCTAACATTCAATGAGTGTGGAACCATGTTAGAAGACAAGAGAATGGGTTTAGGGAGGTTTTCCCTAAAATGATAAAATAGAGACCAAAGAGATTTTTGTGAGTAACTAAAAGCATGGTGGTATAGGGTTTTAATAAATCTAATTAAGTGTATCATATATCCCATAGAATAGAATATTACCATGCCAAGAATGAAGGTCAGAAAGTGAGGGAAGGTATGTTTTTTAAGACCTCAAACATGCCTAAAAAAACACTGAATTATGTCATTGAAGTCTACAGGCCTGCAAGAACAAATGACCTTTTGACACCATAGGGAGAAACATTGAACATTCTCATGGATAAGATGGTTTTGAAATATGGAAGGTTAGACTGATGGATTTAAATTAAGAAATAAAGGATTGAAATACTCACTTGTAACCCGCATGACTAGCTATAGGTATCCCTTGTATAGAGAACACACACCTACAGTAGGGTTAGATCAATGACCCTAAACTTAATGCCTTTTTGATGCTTTGAGGTCATAATAAGGTGAGTGAAGGATCAAGTATGAATTTTTTGAGAAAAAATGGTTCAATGGAGGTTTTTTATCATCTTTAATAGACTCATTTGAAATAATAGATGCTATAGGAATAAATGAGAACAAAGTGTCTCAATCAATAGGCAAAAGCTAGCATGAGTGTGTAAGTGTGGTTATAGGTCACTTAGAGTGATTTTCATGTTGTAAAAGGATGTTGTGTGACATAAAGGTATTTCAAGTGAGTCTTTTAACATCATGGAAAATCCAATTATAAGCATGGACACCTATAGGTAGTAGTCTACATTAGAGTTACTCGGTCATTTTGGAGAGGACTCAGTCTAATGAGTTGAAGGTGTATATTGAATGCTTGGAAAAGATAATATGAAAAAAAAAATAACTATTCACCTCATACATGATTTTAATGAGCTCCATAATCTCTAGGAAAATAAAATTAACCTATAGGTAGGGGCAAACTGAGGGTGTCCTAGTCAAAGTATAGTAGGGTATCTAGTTTTGATTAAGAAGTGCATATGAGGACCAAGAGGGAGTTTGGGTGATTTTAAAATAATGTGGTCATATAAATAAAATTCATGGTAACTTCATGAAATATAAACATCATGTAATAAACCTATAAAGGATCTCTTGTACCCTTGTGTGTACCTATAACCACCATGTTGCAGTCTTGGACATGAAGGTGAGAGGAAGACTTGAAGGTGTTTAGGTGAAGAGAGAAGTTATGAATAAACTTAAGATGGTAAATTATTTATTAATTATTTTTTATACACACTCCAAGGTACCTTATACCTATCCATATACTCTTCCTTACTTGGCTAAAATTATCAATTTGTACTGAGTCAGGAAAGCTCTTGGCCAAATAGATGAACTTGTGGAATCCAAGGAAAAGAGTGTTTTTGGATGAATCCAAAGATCCATTAGAATTAATTTTATATGGAAACATTTTATATAAAACTAATTTAATTTTATTGTTTTGGATAGGTCAATCTTAGGAAGGTTTGAGGAAAATGTAAGAAAATAGGCTTTTTAGAGACCTTTTTGGGCCATTTGGAATTGGTTAGACACCTAAACCATGAAATAATTAAAAAAATGGTAAAAATGATAATAATGGCTTGTAATATCTCCAAAAATATTAATTTTTCCATGGGGATGAGGGATATACCTCATCATTTTATCTCAGATTTCAGCTAGTCTAGGAAAACCATGCTTTGGAAAAGTGAGCTAGTGAGGGAAAAATGAGCAAAACACTTGATATGGAGATTTGGGACCTCATGGAAACAATTTTTGAGGTTTATATAAGGTTAAAAAATTATTATAATCACTATAAAAGTCTTATAACTCTCTCTATGACCAAAATTCCCTTGCATACAATCTAACTAGGCAAGTTTCCACTAGGCCTAGTTGGTGGATGAGAGAAAAGGGGGAAGATGAGTGATTGGAGGGTTATGTAGTGGTATTTTAAGATAAAATTATATTTTAAATTTAATAATAAATAAAACTAAGTATGAGATATTATTCCTATCAACCAAATCTAGTAGGGTGCCTATTAGACCTATAGGCCTTGAGGAGACCTAAAACTAATTAGGGGTCCATCTTCATTTGTAGATCTTAGTGGAATATATAGATGATTTAGGAATGTTATATAAGTGTATAAAGACATTTTTGAACTCATATTGTGCAAAGGAACCTAAAATAAAACTAATTCTATCCTAAAGAGAGTATAAGCATGTAGGAAAAGTAAGGACAAACTTGATGAGGTATTTTCAAATGATCATATCTTTTCTAAGTATTTTTATGGGAAACAAAGGAATTAATAAGGGCTATAATGGTACCTTATAATATTATTTTTTTCATTTATTGGAATTTATAACATCAGATATTTATGAACAAAACTTAAGACCAAAAACTGCCTAAAACCCTACTAATCGCTCAGCCAGGACCTAATGGAGAAAAAAAGCTTAAATAGATATCAAAATGAAATATTTTGGTAATTAAATATTTTTTATAATCTATATGAATCCCTTAGTATATCTCCCACCAAGATTATTTTTATGTAATTGTATGAACAACATACAAAATAGGGTATTTTTGACCATTTTTTATGTTTTTTAGGTTCTAGGAGGTTTCAAAAGATTAAATCAAGTTTGGATGAAGGATAGAAACTTTATATAACCAATAATTTTAATTTAATTCTTGGTAAAATATTATAATTATTCAAATAATTACCTTCATCTTATCTAGTCAAAATTGGCATAGTGGACACAAGGGTGAGAAGGGTGAAAACTCCAAGTGTGAGCCTTTTCAAAGCATGCCTAATGATTCTAAGTTTGTGGAGAGTATTTAAAGGTGTTATTAAATCCATCCCATGTATTTACATGGAAAATTGAAGCAAATTTTGAGGCCAAGTGTGAGGGGTGATTGTAAAAGGAGTTTTTTAGATTATAAACAGTGATGGCTTCCTTCTAAGATTTTTTAGATGATTAAGAATGAAACTAATGAATGGAGAGTAATTATTGAAGGACTTAAATATTATTCAGATAATAATACCTATCCATAGTTATTTTTGGGATTTTCAAATAGGTTCAAATTATGAAGGTAGTTTTCTAAGCCAAGACTGGGAGCTTTATGCCACTTTTCATCAGTTTCATGACTTACATGGATAGTTGGTCCTCCTAAAATTGCATGGTTAAATCCATACCTATTTTTAATGAAATTTTAATCCATTTTATTATATTTACAAGTTTCCAAGTGACCTTTGGACTTCCCTTATCTTTCTCTTCTCTCAAAGGCTATCAATATTGACTCTTTTGGGTCTTTTTAGTAGCCTCCATTGGTTGATGGTGAAAACCTAGCCAATTATGTACTTAAATGACTCTTTAAGAAATAAACAAGTTATTTTTCTACTGAAATGTTGTAAAATTAAGAGTCATTACAATCTTGTTGGTTTTGTCTAGTAGAAGATGATCTTTTATAGCATGTTATCCTTGATTGTTCACCAAGTGTGTAGAAAGCAATTGTTACAAGTCTTTGGTAGTGCTCTTTTATAAGTGTATAAGTGTCTTATAAGTTTTTTATGATTATATTACATAAATAAATCATTTATTACTCTATTAAGTTTTAAAATACCTTATTGAACCTAGCTTATGAAACATTGATGTGACACTGTAACTTGAATTATGAGTTTTGTGTGAAAGAAGCCTGTTTTAGCTCTAAGTAGCATAAGTTCAGTCAATAGGAAGAAATATAATATTGGTTCATCACCTCTAGTTTCTTATTTTGTCTTCTTAAGCCTTTTCATGTAAAATTTATAGGTAAGAGAGTGTTGCAAAGAGTGCATCAAGGGAACTAGCCCTTCTAGAGATTCACCTCAACACAATTGTTACCCACAATAAGAGAGATGTTTCTATTATACAACTTAGATGAGGAGAGATAGGTATCTCCTCAAGGGGTGAAAATATAAGATACAATAGTTTTTGGCACACCCAATGGGACTCTAAGTCCTAAAAGATTGTCCAAGATTAGTGTTAGTCTTGGCATAGTTGAAGCTACAAGAACATCTACATTAAATACCTGTAAACTCCACTAAAGTTTTCAAATCTTTGGTTTTTGATAAATGCCTATTTTCCATGCCAAATGTGACCAATAGGTCTGATATTAAAGGTATACCCTTTATTTTGTGAGATTACCTTTTTATTCTATCAAAAGTTTTATGTTTTTAAATACTCATCCTTATTCAAGGGAGTTAACGCTAAAAAAATATCAAGTTCCTACTAAGTTCAACCTATAATATCCATAACCTACATTCCAAGATGGATAGGAACCAACCTTTTGTAGCCTTCACCAGATCATCTCCTTTGAATCTTGCTCAATATGACAAAATTCTAAGAGAAACCCTTAAGTGTGTTACATATTTTAGTGGAGAGGGTTGTATTACTACAATTGAACACATCAGAAACATAAAAAACTTCTATAATATCCATAATATCACTCAAGAGAATATGGATATTAGGTTATTGGAATTTTATTTCAAAGGAAAAACTTTATATTATTATGGAACTCTACCTAAAATTTCTATTGGTTCATGGGATGAACTAGGAGATCTATTGACTAAGATATTTGGAGAGACAAGTGATCATCTATCACTAGTTGAGTAATTGACCACTATCAATAGGGCATCATAATATTTTATGAAATATTTTAATACTATATTTTAAAATACATGGGATATGATTCTATACCTTATGAGACCTACTCCAAATTATGCCTTTTTATACCATATAAAAGCATTGAATAGTGTTGTAGCCATGATGATCTAATCCATGGGTGGGAATACATTGCATGCTACCTATGATATATCCATCAATGCTAAGAATTATCTTGTTCAAGCAAGTAATATTTCTCCTATGACACTAATTCCATTGTTCCCTAATTTTTAGCCTCTTAGTCATGTTGCATTACCTACCTTGGCTCCTTTGCCTAGTCAAGAAAGGTCTGTCATTGCCCCCACAAATGATATTCATGAGGTTAAGATTTTACTCCAAAGTGTCACTAATGATTTTTTTCCCCTAAAAAGGCAACAAGCTCAAATTTATAGACCTTATCATCCTTATAATCAATTTGGACAAGCAAATAGGCCTCATTTTCAAGGCAATAATCAAGGACAAGGTCAAATCACTCAAACTAGACCTTACCAAAGTTACAATCCTAATGCTACCTCATCTTCAAAAGCTCTTATTCCCACTCAATTTTTTTTTCAAAATAACAACCATGTTATCCCTCCTATGACCAAAATCATGGCCAAGTTATATATTCCAATGAAATGCCTAGTCAAGACATGAAAATACAAGGAAATCAAGCATCTCAAGCTCCCACTTTTAAGATTCCAATGAAAATTAGAATGGAAAGTGGAAAAACAAAATATTATTATACTCACATAAATAATTTTGAGGGAGAGTTTTATGCCATCAATCATTTGGGAAATGCAAGAAATGTGAATGCTAGTGTAGCCTCTAACACTAGGTCTAAGAATAGGGCTATTGAAGAGATTCAAAGGGATAATCAAGGACCTATTTTGACTCTTAAATAATCTCCAATGGTGGGTGGGTATAATTCAATACCTAAGGTGCAATAAAGTTAGAATTTTTAGAATTTAAGGCTTATTCTTACACATCTACCTCCATAAGCTACACCACAAGGTACTAGTGCTTCCAAAGAACCTTACAATGTGAGAAATACTTATATCAATGTTGTGGACTAGATGAAAAATTTAAATATGAATATTTAACTATGGTATTAATTAACAATACCTAGATAAAAGGATATGCTTCAAAAAGAATTGTAAGGACTAGGTAAGTAGGTTGGATTAACTAGGAATGAGAATGTTGTCTTGGTCAATAGCACTTAGCACATTGATGACCAAGTGAATAAAAATAATAATAATACTCCTTTTTAACTATCTTTAAGAGTTACAAGTGTAGGATGGTAGCGAGTTGATTATGAATCAAATAAGAGGCCAAAATGTGACTAAGAAATTCTTGATTAAATCATATAATCATATAGTGTGGGATATTTTGAAGTATTTCAAAGTCTTTAAAATCAAATATATCCCAAGAGAAGACAATAAACATGCTGATAGGTTGGTATCAATTGGAAATTAGTTTGATGTTCTAAAAGGGATAAAAGAGGATAAGAACTAGCCACATCTCAAGTTGATTGTAAGACCCTCCATTTAAGATAATGTTACTAATTGGAAAGTTTTTTATAGTGACCAAAAAATAAAACTTTTTATATAAGAGGATGCTAAGTTTTATTATAATAATAATTTCAAACTATAGCAGCAATATGGAGGACAAGTTATACAATTAAATTCAAACAAGCTGCCTAAAGGCCTAGTCACACTTGAGAGTATCTTCAATGATGATGATCAGTTGAAAAAATAAAAGGCAAGCATGTATTATAAGAAATAAAACTATGATAAAGTATGAATCTTCAAGGATACTTTTCTTGCACTTGGGAAGCTATGTACTAGTGAAGAGAAACATGCTTTCATTGAGTTATGTAAGGATTTTTTTGATGTCTTTGCATGGGAATATAGTGATTTGAAAGGCTTTGATAAAAAATTAGATCAACATAACATAAATATATATGTGAATTCTAAGACTATTAGTCAAATACAAAGTAAAATCAATCCTAAGATTGAGCCTCTCATGAAGAAGGAACTCACTAAGTTGATTGAGTCCAAAATCAATTTCCCTATTAAGCATTCATTTTGGTTGGCAAACTTAGTCCCCGTTAGGAATAAGAATGTGGAAACTAGGTTATGTGTTTATTTTGGGGACTTTAATATATTTTACTTGAATTACCATTATCCTCTCCCTTCCATAGAGTAAATTTTGTAAGTTGTGGTAGGTAGTGAACAGTTTTCTCTCCTTGATGGGTATTCTGGGTAAAACCAGATTTTGGTGAAGGAAAGTGATCAATATAATATAGCCTTTAATACTAAATGGGGTACATATTCATATCAGAAAATTACTTTTATATTGTCTAATTATAGATATATATTTCAATGCACAATGGATATGGCTTTTCAAAGACTAATAAATGACATTGTGTTGGTGTATCTTGATGACATCATAGTTTTTTTTCTAAGGATGCAAAAAGGGTCACTTGAATCACCTTAGGTAGATTTTTTAGATACATATATAATTTATAATCTCTCTTAACCCAAATAATTGTGTGTTTTTTTTCCATGAAGGCAAACTTTTAGGACACATTGTCTCCAAGAAGGGCCTATCCATAGATCCTGAAAGGGTGAGTGCAATCTTGGCATTGGCTTTCCCTAAACACAAGAAAGGTTTGCAAAGTTTCTTTGGGAAAATTAATTTCATAAGGAGGTTCATCCCTAATTTTTATAATTTATTCAAGCCTTTAACCTCTATGCTAAGGAAGGATGAAGTGTTCACTTGGACTATAAGAAGAAAGGAAAGTTTTGAAGAGATTAAATAAGCCATTACCCAAGCTCCAACTCTTTCAAGTCCTAATTTATCAAAGGATATCAAATTTTATACCTTTATAAATGAGTAATTAATATCTTCCATGATTAATCAATCAAATTAAGAAAACTTGGATCAACCTATTGCCTTCTTTAGTCAAGGTTCGGAAGGCTATGATGTAAGATATACCTATGTTGAGAAGCAAGTACTTTCAATTGTTAGAAGTCTAAAGAAGTTTAAGAATATGTTATCTAACAACAAGATTCACATATTGTTACCTCATAATATTGTTAAATATTTCCTTTTAAGTAGAGACTTGAATGAAAAAAGTTCTGGTTAGATCATAAAAGTGATGGAGTATGATGTACAAATCAAAATAACTATTCTAGTGAAAGGAAAGGGGTTATGCGAGCATCTTGATTCAGATTTGAAAGAGCAAAAATAAGTTGTTTTATCAATCCATGATGACCTTATGACATCTTCACCTTCATCAATGAGAAGTTGGACACGTGATATGATCCATTTTCTTCAAACCAATGAGTGTCCACAAAGTCTAAATAGAACTAATAGAAGGTACATTTGATTGAAATATATTCATTATGTGATTATTAATGGAGTGTTATTTAGGAAGGAATTCTTAGGTTTGTTATTGATATGTGTTTAATTAGATCATATTGAGAAAATATTGCTTTAGTTTCATGATGGACCACTTAGTGGTCACTTTGCTCCAAGAACCACACCTACTAAGATTATGAGAGCTAGATACTTTTGGCCTAGTTTGTTAAAATACACCCATTATTTGGTAATGAATTATCAAATTTGTGCTCTCTTTGATGGTAAATAAAAATTTTCTACCTTGCCTCTTCATCCAATTTAGGTTTATCAACCCTTTATACAATGGGGTTTGGATGTCATATGCCTAATCAACCCACCTTATAGTGATGGCCATAAATGGGTGTTGACTACTATAGATTACTTTACAAGGAGGGTGGAGGATATTTATCTCAAGGAAGTAAATGAAATTTTAGTTCTAGACTTATATGAAGGCATAGTAACAAGGTTTGGATCTCCTTCAAAAATAATTTTAGATAATGCATTGGCTTTATCTAGGATGAAGATAATCGAATGGGCTTTGAAACATGACATTTATCTTAGTACTTCCTCAAATTTTTGTCCACAAGGTAATGGACTATCTAAGTCCACAAAAAAGAATCTAATGAAAATCATAAATAGGACAATGGAGGAGAACCAAAGGACTCGGCATTCCAAGTTAAATATAACTCTTTGGGATGATAGGATCACACCAAAAAGAACCATTGAAAATTCACCATATACACTTGGTAATATAATAAAATATATATTACCTATTTAACTTGAGTTACCAGCCTTGGATATCACTTATCAACTGGAGTTGAGGGAGAATGAAAGAATGGAAGTTAGGTTGTGTGAGTTGATGTAGCTTGAAGAAACAAGGGATCAAGCTATGTAAAATATGAGAGCTCATAAAGATAAAAAATATATATACTTTGACAAGAATCCCATGCAAAGAAACTTCAAAGAAGGATAAATTATTATAAAGAAGATAGGGCTAAACCTAAAAGGCATACAAATTTTGATTTTTTATGGAGTGGCCCTTATGTTATCACCCAATGCAAGCAACACAATGATTTCTAAATCTCAAATTTGGATGGAGAGGAGCTTCATATCCCAATAAATGGGATATATCTCAAACATTTTTATTAAGGTTATCCTCTCTCCTTGTACATAGTTTTTTATTTCCCTTGTATTCCCTAAGTGCCTATGCACATGTGTGAGCTTTGTCTTGTGTCTTACTTTGTCTTGTGTTTATTTAGTGTGGTGTGTTTTTTGTATGTGTTTTAATAAATTACTTTCCATTTATATTCAATAATTAATTTAATCCCTTGGTCCTTGATAGGATAATGCTACTGGTCCTTAGTATAGTAGGCATACTACCCTTATGAGTCACTAATTTGTTGACCAAATTTGACTTTTAGGTCAAATTGGGGCACCCATATGTAAAAAATTGGTTTTAAATGATTTTAAGAAGCATAATAAATTTTCATGGGGGTTTATTTCATGTTATCTAATGCCATTTAATTTCATCCTAGCCTTATTCTTAGTTATATTAGTCAATTTATCAATTTAGGGTCATTTTATGTGCTTTTAATAGCCATTAATGCAAGTGGCATAGTTACCAAGGTGCATAGGTGTAATATTTTAATTTAAAACATCCAAGAGGTTATTATAAATATTATATATGTTAGTTACATCAAAATATTTTAGGTTGTCTAATTGAAATTGTAGAAACCAATTAAAAAAGGGAGAAAATGGCACTTGTACAGCTCATGGGGATGTGTGCCATGTGGGCAAAGATAATGGAGGGAATATTAACCTTATTATAACTCATATTTTTTTTTTCATTCTATAAATTCCATTTTGAGGCCAAAGCCATTATATACCTTTCTTGGTTTTTGAAACACACAGAAGTGACTTTCAGGTATTTGATCAGTACAAACAATTGAAAGTGTTTCAAGTCAAAATATTTTGGTAGGTTTTATTATAATCATAGATATTAATTTACATATAAATATTTTCAATAATGGTCACCTATGTTTCATGAACCATTGTCATGAAGTTGACTATACTTTTCTAGTAGTTATTTCATGTACCCTATGGGTATTTCTCTATTTTAGTCAAATATATAAAAAAAATTGGTGACATTGGATTAAAAAAAATGTTTAATTAATTATTATATGGTCTCCTTTAATTACTTCATATTTCATAATTTTTTGATGATTACCTTAGTCCATGATGTAAGAAGGTGTCACCATGTGCAGTTTTAGCTAAAGTGCTTCTTATTTATTAAGTGTTTTTATCCTATAAGGGTATCATATAGATTTTAAATAGTGTTAAAAAATTATATGGGTCAATTTACCACCTCATTCCATGTTTTTGTTTCACCATCTCATGTTTTGGGTAGCTTACAAACTTGCCATTCCACATTCTTAACTCTATGCCTAACTTTAGTTGTAGTCACATGAATGGACTTTCCTATCTTATTCTTAGAGTTGTATTCATAGTGTATCAATTATAAAAACCATTATTAATTGAATAAATCTCATTTAAGTTTTTTGAGAAAGTTCAAGTGTAGTCCTAAGCCTATTCACCATGCTAAAACAATCATGAGATGCCTATGCATGCTTTATCTCAGATGTGTGCAAGTGGTTTCTTGATGGAAAAGAGGTGTTATAACCCATTTCAAGGTTTTATTGATGTAATTTATTGTATTTTAAAATTTGGGTATGCATTGGAGTTGTTTTAAAGCTATCCACCACCATGTTTTTCTACATTTCACACTCTCATTGTCTACACATAGTCAAACATTGTCCTACATGGTCTTGTTGATGTCATGATAATGTGTGGAGAGGTGGATATGCATTACAAATTATTAAAAATAATAAATTTGTATTATGGTTTTGAATAAAATCATATAAGGTTTGTATGCATGAGGAGTTTCTTGTTGTTCAATTTTTAGCTCACTGTGGTATATCAAAACATCCATCTATAGGTAGTTGAATAGGGTACCAAAAGCCTACATGAAGAAATGGAGATAACTTGAAACTTATTTAAGATATTTATATGATGAGGAATCTTTGAAAATACATGAAAAGTGTCTAAAAGGAAAGGAGTGTGGAACCATGTTGGAAGACAAGAGACTGGGTTTAGGGAGGTTTTCCCTAAAATGACAAAATAGAGACCAAAGAGATTTTTGTGAGTATATTAAAGCATGGTGGCATAGGGTCTTAATAAATCTAATTAGGTGTATATTATATCCCCTATCATATATTATACCCATGCCAAGAATTAAGGTCAAATAGTGAGGGAAGGTATGTTTTTTGAGACCTCAAACATGCTTAAAAAACACTAAACTATTTCATTGAAGTATATAGGCCTATAGGAGCAAATGACCTTTTGACACCATAGGGATAAAAATTTAACATTATCATGGCTAATATGGTTTAAAAAAATGTAATGTTAGACTAATGTATTTAAATTAATAAATAAAGGATTGAAATACTCCCTTGCAAACCCCATGACTATCTATATGTGTCCTTTGTATGGAGAACACACACCTACAACAGGGTTAGATTAATGACCCAAAACTTAATGCCTTTTTGATAATTTGAGGTCATAAAAAGGTGAGTATAGGATAAAGTATAATTTTTTTGAGAAAAATGGGTTCAAGGGAGTTTATTTAGCATCTTTAATAGACTCATTTGAAACAATAGATGCTACAGGAATCAATGAGAGCAAAGTGTCTCAGTCAACAAGCAACAACTAGCATGAGTGTGTAAGTGTGGTTATAGGTCACTTAGAGTTATTTTAATGTTTTAAAAGGATTTTTTTTGACCTCAATGGATTTAAAGGTATTATTTTAACATCATTGACAAGCCAATTAAAAACATGGACACCTATAGGCAATAGTCTACGTCAGAGTTACTCAGTCATTTTGGAGAGGACTTAGTCTAATGAGTTGAAAGTGTATATTGAATGCTTGGAAAAGGTAATATGAAAAAAAAATAACTAATAAAAATTTCCATTAATTTAATGATATTCATAATCTTTAGGAAAATCAAATTAACCTATAGGTAGGGGCAAACTCAAGGTGTCCTAATCAAAGTACAGTAGGGTACCCAGTTTTGACTAAGAAGTGCATATGAGGCCCAAGAGTGAGTTTGGGTGATTGTAAAAAATGTGGTAATCTCAATAAAATTCATGTTAAATTCATTAAGTATAAATACCATTCAAAAAAACTCTAAAGGATCTCTTGTACCCATGTGTGCACCTACAACCACCATGTTGCAATCTTGGACATGAAGGTGAGAGGAAGAATTGAAGGTGTTTAGGTGAAGAGAGAAGTTTTGAATAAAATTAAGATGGTTAATTATTGATGAATTAATTTTTATAAAAAATCCAATATACCTTCCACATGTCCATCTACTGTTCCTTACTTGGCCAAAGCTATTAGTCTGTACTTAGTCATGAAACCTCTTAGCCCAATAGATGAACATGTGAAATCCAAGGGAAAGAATATTTTTGGATGAATAAAAATCTCTAGTTTCATGAATTATATATGGGTAAAATTTTATATAAAATTATAGGAATTTTATTTTCTTAGATAGGTCACTCTTAGGAAGGTTTGAGGAAAATGCAAGAAAATAAGATTTTAGAGGCCTTTTTGGGGTATTTGGAATTGGTTAGGCACCTAAAACATGGAATAATAAAAAAAATTTGGTATATATGATAATAATGGCTTGGAAAAACTAAAAAAAATATTCAATTTTCCATAGGGATTAGGTCTATACCTCACTTTTCTATCTCAAAGGTCAACCATTTAAAGAAAATTAGGGTTTGCCAAAGTGAGCTAGTGAGGGCAAAATGAGCAAAAGACTTGATATAGAGATTTATAAACTCATGGAAACATGTTTTTAGGTGAATAAAATGTTAAAATGTTTTTATAAGTACCATACCAAGCTTATACCTCTCTATATGACCAAAATTCCCCTTGTATACAGTCCAACTAGGCAAGTTTCCACTAGGTCTAGTTGGTGGATGAGAGAAAAGGGGGAAGAAGAGTGATTAGAGGGTTATGTAATGGTATTTTAAGATAAAATGGGATGTTAAAATTAATAATAAATAAAAATACCTATGATATATCAGTAATAAAAACCAAATATAGTAGGGTGCCTATTAGACCTATTAGGCCTTAAGGAGACCTAGAACCAATTGGGGGTCCATATTCATTTCTAGATCTTGGTGGACTATAAAAATGATTGAGTAAAGTTGGATAAGTGTATATAGACATTTTGGAACTCATATTATGTAAAGGAACCTAAAATAAAACTAATTATATCCTAGAGAGAGTATAAACATGTAGGAAAAGCATGGACAAAATTGATGAGGTGTTTTTAAATGCTCATATCTTTTCTAAGTATTTGCATGGGAACCAAAGGAATTTGGAGGGGTTATAATGGTCACTTGGAATAAATTTTGTGGAATTTAGTGGTAGTTATAATGTCAGATATTTATGAATAAATATCAATACCAAAAACTACCTAAACCCCTACTAAACCCTCGTTAAGTACCCAATGGAGAAAACAAGCTTGGAGAGCTATCCAAATGACATAGTTTGGTAGTGAAATAAATTTTATAATGTAGATGAATCCATAAAATATTTCCCAACAACATGAGATGTATGGAATTATATGGAAAACATGCAAAATATGGTATTTTAAACCATTTTTTGTGTTTTGTAGGTTCTACAAGGTTTCATAAGATGAAATAATGTTTATTTTAAGTATATATACTTTATATAACCCATAATGGTCATTTAATTCTTGGAAAAATATTATAAGTGTTCAAAAAAATGCCTTTGTCTCAACCAGTGAAAATTGACATAGTGAACACAAGGGTGAGAAGGGTGAAAACTCCAAGTGTGAGCCTTTTTAAAGCATGATTGATGCCTCTAAGGATATTTAGGGTATTTAAAGGTGTCATTAAATACATATTAAAAAATTTCATGGAAATATGAATAAAATTTTGAGGCCAAGTGTGAGGGTGACTAAAAATGGAGTTTTTTAGACTATAGACAGTAATGGCTTCCTTCCAAGAGTTTCCAAATGAGTAGGAATGAAACCAATGCACGAAAAGGAATTATTGAAGGCCTTAAATATTATTCAAATCATTATATATATCACTAGTTAGTTGTGGAGAATTCAAATAGGTTTGAATTATGAAGGCAATTTTTTGATCCAAGACTAGGAGCTTTATGCCACTTTTCATCAGTTTCATGATTTTTATGGACACTTGGTCCTCCCAAAATTGCATGGTTAGTTTCATAAATATTTATAATGAAATTTTAACACCTTTTAATAGATTTAAAAGTGTCCAAGTGACCTTTGGACTTCCATTATCTTTCTCTTCTCTTAAAGGCTATAAATATTGACTCTTTTAGCTCTTTTTAGTAGCCTCCATTGGTTGATGGTGAAACCCTAGCCAATTTTGTAATTTAATGACTCTTGAAGAAATAAAAAAGTTAATTTTCATACTTAAATTTTGTAAAATTGAGTTTCATGACAATATTGTTGGTTTTATCCAGTAGAAGATGATCTTTTATAGCATGTTATCCTTGATTATTCACCAAGTGTGCATAAAGAAATTGTTAAGAGTCTTTGTCAATGCTATTTTATAAGTGTATAGGTGTATTAGAATTATTTTATGACTATATTCCATAAAAAAATCATTAATTACTCTATTAATTATCAAAATACCTTATTGAACCTAACTTATGAAACATTGATTTGACAATGCATCTTGAATTGTGAGTTTTATGTGAAAGAAGCCTTATTTAGCTCTAAGTAGTACAAGTTCAGTCAATAGGAGGAAATATAATATTGGTTCATCACCTATAGTTTCTTATTTTTTATTATGAACCCTTTTCATACAAAATTGATAGATAAAAGAGTGTTTCAAAGAGTACATCAAGGGAACTAGCCCTTCTAGAGATTAATCTCAACAAAATTGTTACCCACAACAAGAGATATGTTTCCATTATGCCACTTGGATGAGGAGAGATAGTAATATCCTCAAGGGGTGAAAATCCAATTTAAAACAATTCTATTATCCTTTCCTCTAATGGTTTTGATAAGGATACCATTCTATCAATAATCATTAGAGATGGTAAAACTATGGTGCACATATATGATCTACACAATAGTGGTGTTGGAAAGATTTATTTTTGTGTTAGGTATTCTAGCTATATAATAGAGGATCCCTTATCTATATATATATGGAATATTTTAGTTTTAAATTTTTTTGAGCTACTTATTTCCCTACAATGTCAACAATTATAGAAGGGGAGGTTGAGTGATATCGACCCAAGGTCTTTTCTTACCAGATTGCACACATGATAGGTGCACATTGCATTATATAAAAACAATTCATTATCTTCCTCAAACTCATACACATCATCACTAATTTATTTCAATATAGACTTCAAGACTTCCTATCCATTGACTCCCAATTTTGGAAAGTCACACTTAGCTTCTATTCTAGGTATATGTATATTATCCAACTAATAATTTTATTGTCATGTTCTCTTATTATATGGTGGTGGTGAGATTTGATTCAATAGTTATTTTATCTTCCCTTTTTCAAGATGAGATAGAGCTATTCATGGTTGTGGAAATGGCTATGGTTGTGCTTTCTATTATACTTGTGTTTGTTCTTAAGGATGTGCTTGTGATTTTACTAGTTGTTGTGCACTTGGGAAAATGGACCATAGTGGTGGCACTAAACTCATAGCTAATATTTTATACCTTAACACTTATACCTTAGCATCTAACATAGTAATTAAAAATGGAAGGGAAGTCATAGTTACTTTTATAAACTCATGTAACTTGATCTGGATGCCATTATGTATATTTGTAACTCAAGCATGTTGTCCTAGATATTATATGACATCTTAGGGTATTATAGATTATTAATGAATAATTTTAGGGCCTATAACCACCATGTATTTAACCTCCCTAGTTTCTTGTAATATTATCCTATTTTTATCCATGTGATGTTTAAGAATGTAGAAGTAGGCCAAAAATTTGAAGCAGGTTGACTAGTTCCTCTGATGATTTCCAATATTCAAAACAAAGAATAAAAATAAAAAAATGATACTAGAATGTTTTTGAGGTACCTATGAGGATATTTTCAATGTTTTTGATTAGCTCAGATGTGAGAAACTTGGACCAGTTCAAGTTTTTTTTAGGTGTATCATGTGATATGTAACATCAATAATACCTTTTATCACCTACTTCACCTATTTTTTTGTTTACAAAAACCACTTGTTAATTCATTAAAAAAACATGTTCACCAAAGAATAATTTGATAAAATCAATGGATATTCCTTTTCCTACACTTATCATATATTTTTCCCTATTGTCAGAGTGAATTAGTGGAGTGGTGGACTTGTAAGGTAAGAGAGATTTTTCTTGAACTTGGAAGCCTATTTCTTTTACCATCCATGGTATAAGGAGTGATCTAGAGTATAACATCCTAAGATAAATGAATATCAACTTCATTATATCTACTAAGAAGAGTGAGCATTACCTCATCTAATTATCTAAATGTAGGTAGTTTGATTAATCATCAACATTTAAGCCTCACATTAGATGTTATAGAGCTAGGGATACTTCTTGTGTTACTTTTGGATTCTATGAAAACAAAGTGGCTTCTACCACATCAATGAAATCAAATGGGTATGGGTATTGTTATTTGGTTTACCATAGACCTAGGTCAATCTCTATTTCCTCTTTTTTTGCATCTAACAGTGGAATTAATAATTGAATTCTCTCCATGGTTATTGTTGTGGCTTGGGTTGAATACTTGATTTACTTGTTCTATCTATGGTAATAAATATATATGCATGAAGGTGTTTTGAATGTAGATCATATATTTTTCTTGTTGGCATAAATATGTAATTTTTTTGTGTTATCCATGCCCTTTATTATATAATTTTGGAACCCAAATTTTTATATCCAATTAGCTTGATTGAATTGTAATAATTGCACATGAGTTTACCTTCTGACTTAATATCAATTGAATTTTATTTGATATGATGGTTACCCTTCTCTATATATGTTATTTGATTCATGCATTTTCAAGTAGCTGATGTGACTCAGTTTCCTTTCATCTATCTTATTTATTTTATGACTTGATCTACTTCAAGAAAGATATAATCTATTCAAGTGCCTTGCTATTAATAATAGTTAATGACCATTTTTTATCCTTTCACCATACCTATCTTGTTAACATCATATTCTTAGGTTTATTTTATGACCATCATGTAGTTATTACCAATTATCCTGTAGACACCAAAATCGTGTTGACTCCCCTGGTCATTCCCCGTCTTATTCTTCTTCACCTATTTAACCCTTGTCGATCACTTGTTCCACCAACCTTGACCCTGGCAGCATGTAAAAATGAGCACAGAGCTAAAGCTAGACTCTATCCCCATTGTGCATCTGTCGACGACAGTCTTTACCCGGCCGATGTCGTCGACGTCGATCACTTATCGGCCGATGTCGGCAATCCTACCAACGTCGGTCACCTTATCATTATCTGTTTTCAATTATCATTCAGTTCCCAATCGGTTTCCCAAACAGTTATCGAACCATCTCTCGAATCGTCCCTCGCCTTCATCAGCGTCCGCCAACCATTCGAAAGGCTAACTAATCGATCGATCAATCAATCAATCGACCTCCGAACTCTGACATTCACAGACTCTTGCAATCAACACTCTTGCGATCAATCAACTTCAGCATCAACCAATCTGCATTCGCTTCAATCTGACACTGCACAGACAACTTCAACAACGTCAATCATGTCTTCGCACTGTGACAGGTAAGTATCCTCATCTGTTTATTTTTATTTTTGGTTATTGCTTTCTTGTTATTTCCATACTCTATATTCTGTCCAGACTCGACCTTCTGCAAATCCCCAGAGCCTGTTTAAACTCAGACCTTACCCTGACTAGACCCTGTCCCAACTCAACCAGAACCTGTCCAAAACCCTACCCAGAACCTGTCCAAAACCTTGCCTAGACTCTGCCCTGACTTTGTCTCGACCCTGTCAAGACCCTGTCCCGACTCTCCTAGACCTTCTGCAACTCGCATAGACTCTGTCCAGAACTTGCCCCGACCGACGCCGGTCACTACCCTGACCGACGCTGGCAGTTTGACCGACGCCGGTACCTTCCCTGACCGACGCCAACACTACAAAGACCGACGTCGGTGACTGTGTAGAACATTATACTTCATTATCAGGTATGCATTTTATTTTTTGTCTTTTATTTCTATCATTTTATCTCTCATTACATCTACTTCAGTCAAATATTCTACTTTTTTATCAGTGGGTTGATATCCTTCTAGGAAGTCTTCGTACTTTCGGGATCGGGTGTTCGCCTGACAGCCCACCATATCCTTTGACTAACATTTTTCCGTGTTTTAGCCTTTTCTTCTTTGCAGGTGTCATTCCTCCACAGCCAAAGAGGAGAATCTTCAAACATCTGATTTCGATGCGCACGACTTTATCAGGTATCTTCTAGCCTTGACCATCTCTTAGTTTCTTATTTCTTCTTTGAATGTAGAAAGCAATTTTGCATAGAAACATTCTGGCACGCCCAGTGGGACCTTAGGGGCCTTCCTTGGGTTATTTCTTTCTTTCATTCATATAGGTGCATTAGGTTTCTTCCTTTTTGCCTCCTTTCATCTCTTCTTAAATGACATCATAAGCAGGACTAAAATGAACATTTCTTTCTTTCTTGCACTTCTAGACTAGCTAAAACTCATATTCTTTGACTCTTTCTCCATTCGTCTTCATACGAACAAACATTTCGACTTGGGCATTAAAACACTTTGCATTCATTTCTATTTGCCTGCATCTCTTAGACCACACATAGTAATTAAACCACATATTGAATTAATCTAGATCACTTGATGTTACACGACCAAACCACTTGCACAAAACAAACATTTTAACTTACCTGAGACAAGGCCCGACTGGGATTTCATCCCCCAGCGGATACCTTACCCATCCCGGTGATCTTACTTGGATTTCATCACCAAGGAGAAAGCCAACTCTGTTCTCTGGCAGAGTCTAAACTATAGTGGAAGTATATTTTGGCTAAGCGAAACCAGCTAACCACTGGAATCGTGAAGTGAGGGGAGCTTGCTCCTTAGCACCAGGTCTGTACAGAAGCTAACACAGATTTCTTGAGCACCATAACAAAACCTAAAACCATCCATAGACTGCTTCTTCTAGGACCTGACTCACAAAGCCAATCTTCCTCTACACACATTCTAAGGCATAAGCCACTATAATCCTAATAATTTACTTCTAGGGTTTTAGGATCTGCTTGTGTCTTCATCTTTTTGGTTCTTATCTGCTTGTTTGAGCTTGTGAGGACATTCTTCCTTGCCTTGAATGGTTCTGACTCGTAGCCAAGCCAAGGCTCTAGTCGATCACGTGAGGCATCATCCTCTTCCATCTACCCCGCCTATAACCAGCCCTATAATGGAGTTCAACTTGAAAACTAAAAGAACTCCTACCAGACCATCTCCGACCCAAACACCTATCATCCCAGAAGGGGACCAAGATTTTGCACAATTTTTGGACCTCAACGTAAAAGCCTTGCAACACTATCTCGTGAATAGCCAAACGCGAGACCCCTTGGGCAATCCAATTTATGGAATGCCGACTTCTTTCCTCGAGACTGCGGCCGTATCAACAGCGTCCGTAGTCCAACCCTTAGACACCCAGGCTGTTACCTCAACCAATGACTAACCTTTTACCAACCATCCAAGTGTAGCCTCTCCTTCCATCGCTGGGCCCACTTTCACCAGGGTTTCGGCCCCCTATCAATCTCAACCCACTCAACCACTTTCTACCCCCTTTCAAAACCTGGTCGTCTCTATTTCGCCCACCCTTACTCCTATCAACACTAGGGTGGCTACCTATCCATTGGCCCATGTTACCTCTAACCAACCTCCCATGACAACATCAAACCTAGCCATACCTTCTATCCAACCATCCTTAGTCACTTCTTCTATCCCTACGACTAGTCATCCATATGTTGCACCCTTATTAGTACAATTGACTACGTCGTATACCTCTTCCAGCCTCTTTCAAGCACCTTACAATCTAGGAGGCATTCCACCCGCCAATCCATTAGTAGATATTATCAAGATGCTGATGGATAAAATGTCCAACCTAGAGACCTCCGTTTTCGGCTCACGCAACACTCTCTCCTACGAACAAATCTGCAACGAGCCCATCCATCCTTCTGTCCCCATCAGACCATATCCCAGCCAGTGGGAACTTCCTAAGTTTTCTCATTTCCAGAGCAAGGAAGACCCACAACAACATTTACGGGCATTCAGACATGCCTGTTACCTTATCGCCCATGATGATGCATTACTCTTACGCACGTTTCCCATGTCTCTCTTGGGTGCTGCACTTGACTGGTACAGCTCTCTTCCCAGCCATTCCATCTTCACGTTCACTCAGTTGGCCCAGCTCTTCCTCGATCATTTCTCCATCAATATCACCAAGAAGGTCTCTATCACAGACCTCTATTCTATCTGCCAGTTTGAGGATGAATCCATTGCTGATTTCATCGCTCGGTGGAGGGGCCTTATCAATCAACTTTCATTTTCCTTACCTCAGCCTGAGCTTATTGAACTTTTCTCTCAAGCCTATGCTAGACATATTTCTTCTACCTTGAGGGTTCAGACCTTCCACACTTTTGACGAAGCCTTCACGATGGCTCGTAAACTTGAGTTACGTGCCGTTGAGGAGAATAAAGTCAAGTTACGGAGTAAGAATCCCAACTCCAAAACCAATGACCCCTCTTCTAAGCCTTCCTCATCCAATCCTAAATCTAAAGCTTCATCAAATGCTGTGGTTGTTAGATCTTCTTCTTCTTCGCCTTCAACTAATCAACCTGAACCATCCACATCTATGAGTGCCACTCATCAATTTCAGCATAGATACATACAGCGATAGTTTACTCCACTTGGAGAATCATACGCGTCTGTGCTGGAAAAACTCATCAAACAAGGGGCCCTCAATCTCCCTCAGATTTGACCTCCACCACAATTTGATCCCTCACGCGCCATCCCTACGTGGTATAGGGAAAATGACTTCTGTAACTACCACCGTGTTAAAGGTCATGACACGGGCAACTGTAAAACCCTTAAAAACATAGTCCAAGACATGTTGGAAAAGGGTGACCTCATCCTCGACAATCCTAATGCCCCTCCTAATTAGGGTATCGATATCTTCAAACAACCATTCCCTAATCATCCACCAACCCAAAACAACATCCAGACCTTGACTGACAATACCCACAAACATAATATTCAAACAGTCAATACGGTCTCGCCCCTCATTTCTAACCAACCCCAAGAGGTGAGTTCATCCATCAGTCCATCACATGTGGATGAACCTCTTTCTCTGGTTAGTTCTCCCTCAACTTCTCTCATTTTGGAGGATGCCTCGACCTTACCAGCACTGCCAGTTTCACCATCTTCCTTCTTGCTGCCCATGGAGGACCCAACCTTTCCTACTCCTCGACCGCAAGTGGAGGGCACTATCATCCCTACCCTTTACCCTCTTGAGGAGCTTCATTCTCCAGTTTCTTCTCCACCCAGGGAAGAACCTATCTCTCCTTTGTCTCCAACCAAACATGAACCTGTCACGACTTCACCATGCTTTGGGCCCGAAACTACTACACCCGTCTCACCTTCAGTCCCACAACCATCGACGTCTTCTCAAGAACCCAAACCTCATCCCGCATCTTCTCAGCCATTTTCTTGACTAGTGGAGAGACTCAAACTTCTCCCTTCTAGGAAAGTGGAACATCAGGGATTGTGGGACAGTCTCACAGCTCTTCAACAAGCCCGTACCCTCTCATCTCATGCTGCTAATCCTCCCATGGCAGAACCTCCTAAGACTATCAACAAAAATCAGATCTCCACTTCTACGCCGTCTACATCTTTATCAACCTCATCAAAACCAAAACCCTCATCTACTCTGCCTAAACCTATCAAAACACTTGGCGTTCGCCCCGTCTCCAACCTCACTCATCCACAAGTGAAGGTGGACTTAAACCAGGCTTCAACCAATAGTAGTCTTCAACCCAAATCACAAAAGACTACCAAACCACAAAGGCGAATGCCTCCTCTTCCATCACCATTACCCTCCATTTTGGGCCCGCATCCTTCAACCTTAACCAGAGTCCTTCCCACTTCAACCTCTAATAAAAACTAGTTGCCTCCTTTGCTTCCCTTACCTACCGCTAGCCTACCCTCTCCCAAAAGGGCAATACCTCTCATGAAGAGTGTACCATCTCTACCTGTCATCGCACCATCAACCCAGAAGGTGGTACGAAAACCCCCTCCAACTTCGCCCAAGCAAAAGTCACCGACACCGCATACATCGATGAGCATGGACCCTTTAGTGGGTTCATACTCTTTGATCTTGCAATGACTTTTGCAAACTTCCAGCATAACTCTTCCACCCATCAAGCCCTTCCAACCTCTCAGGTCTAAACCCTCCTGGTTCGATGACACGAAGATTTGTTTATATCATCGTACACCAGGACATGACACTGAGACTTGTTGTGCCCTCAAGGCTGTCATTCGCCGATATCTAGAGAAAGACACTCTTCTCTTTGAGGACACTTTCAACCGACCCCTGACTCCTTCTCATAATCCTTCAACCTCTTCAAACCCATCTACATCTTATCAACCGGTTGCAACCCCTTCTTCACCTTCACCTCCCATCTTTGAAATCAATGCCATTCACATCACCACTAGGTCACAAAAGGACAAGGCAAAAGAAAAAGCCGCCATTCCTTAGACCTACCCTTTTGTCAATCCACCTCAACCGCCTAAGCCTAAGATTTCTATCCTTGACGCGCCTCAACCCTCTTCTTCTTCTTCTTCTTCCAGACCAATCCATGACTCCATGTTGAAACTGCTTCACCAGACGCCTGTGAAGATGTCCCTCTACGATCTCATCCAAACCTCACCCCAACATCGTCAGGCCCTCATCCAAGCCCTGTAAGCAGCAGAGGTCTAACCCAAGGACCCCCAACCACTTGTTGCCCTTGTCCACTCCTTAGCCCCTGTTGCCTCCATTACATTCAGTGATTCTGAGATTCCCACATCCAACACGGAAGATCAGGATGCCACCCTCTTCATCACTGCCTATATCGATCAGACACGCATTAAACACATTATGATCGATGGAGGCACTAGCATCAACATCATCTCCACCCATGCCTTTGATCAGTTGGCTCTTCCCAAGAATTGCATCTCCAAAACTGACGCAATCTTGCACTCTTTTAATGACACTACTGCCACGACCATTGGCACAGTCATCCTTCATATTCGCATTGGTCCACGCATAGTCCTGGAGCTGTTCTACATCATCAAAGGAGAGTTTCAATACAACATCTTGTTGGGCCGACCCTGGATCCGCGCCATGGCCTGTGTCCCCTCCACTTTGCATCGTTGTGTGAAGTTTGAGCATGACGAACAAGTCCACACCATTCCCGCTGACCCTTCACCCTTCAAAACATGCAACACCACCTACCGTCCAAACGATGTCCTCATTCCTATCAAGCCATCAACCCCGACACTGCCTCCATCTGTGGAAGCTTCGACCAGTTCGCAACAGGGAGTTGCCCTTACACCTCCCCTTCAAGTGACAACCACAGACCCCATGGAAGACATCTTCCAAAGACTTTCATTGGGAGAGTATCACTTGTTGGCTTTAGACATGTTCCAAACTCCACAAGAGTATGGACGCCTTCATCATAGCCCCAGCTATGACCATCGGATCGGGATGATCATACCTTATGGTCCCCCTCACCTCCGCACTAACCTCGTCTATGGGGGGCTTAATCAAGCTCCTATTGAAGGTAATCCTCTTTCTTCACCCCAACCTTTCACATTAGATTTCTCATTTCTTGGCAACCCTTCCTTTGCACATACTTACCTTTACAGGTGTGCATGGAAGGGTTTTGGTTTCGGACGCTATGAGCAAGGCTCCCATCAGCCTATCCAACCACTCAATGATGACGACACCAAGAAACGGTATGGTCTGGGATATCACGACCCCACTCAAGACCCTATAGACCTTTGTCCTGAACCAATCATTGACCAATCTCCTCCACACTCGCCTATTTCACCCCCTTCACCTACGGAGTCAGTGGTTTCCATTCTTCCTAGTTTTTTTTTCCATAAACACCATCCGCTTGGACCCCTTGACTTATCAGCTCAATGGGGTGTCCAAGTTTCTCCCTCTCATTTTTCCCAGCATGATCAAAGATGAGTCGGCAACCATTCACACTATTCACTGCATTGACGATGACGCCATTCTTTCTTACATGGGTGCTGACGATTCTTTCATCCAATGCTCCCTCCCTTCTGAGACCCAGGTTATGTTAAATGAATCAACCATTGACATCAACCTTCCTTCTTCTGATGTTCCTCATGTCTTAAAGATTGGCCAATCTTTAGACGCTCAGGAGCAGCTTGACTATACCCAGTTCCTTTCCGACCATAGCAAGGCCTTTGCCTGGACTTACAGTGATATGCCTGGCATCGACCCCACCATCATTACCCATAACATTGTCACCAAACCAGAGGCTAAGCCTGTCAGGCAAAAGCTTCAAAAGATGTATCCTCGCGTTGCCCTCCTTGTCAAAGAGGAGCTTCATTGTCTCCTTTTTGTCTCCTTCATTCAGCCCATCGATTATCCACAGTGGGTCTCTAACATCATCCCAATCACCAAGGCAACTGGGGGGATTCAGATCTGCACAGACTATCGTGACCTTAACCTAGCCTATCCTAAAGATGACTTTCCTCTTCTTAACATTGACCAGCTTGTTGATCTTACAGCTGACCATGAGATGCTATCTCTTATGGATGGGTTTTTAGGATACAATCAAATCCTGATTGCTCTGGAAGATCAGCACAAGACCACTTTCATTACCCCATGGGGGACTTTCTACTATCGAGTCATGCCTTTCGGCTTGAAAAATGCAGGCACCACTTATCAGCGTGCCATGACCTACATTTTCCATGATCTCCTTCACAAAATCATGGAGGACTATGTGGATGACCTGCTCGGCAAGTCCAAACTTCGCCGTGACCATCTGACCATTCTTAAAATCATCTTTTCTCATCTTCTTCAGTACAATGTTCATCTTAACCCCAAGAAATGTGTCTTTGGGGTCCTCTCTGGCAAGCTTCTCAGCTTCATCATTTCCTTTTGTGGCATCGAGATAGATCTCACCAAGATTCATGCTATCCTCAAAATGCCACCCCCGACCAATCTCAAGTAGCTTCGCAGTTTGCAAGGCAAGCTCCAGTCCATTCGTCGCTTCATCTCGCAGCTTTCTGACCGCTGCCAACCTTTTCATCATCTCCTTAAGAAGGACATCTCTTTTACATGGGATAAGGACTGTCAAGAGGCTTTTGAAGCCTTAAAATGCTATCTAGTCTCTCCACCAGTCCTCATTCCACCTAAAGATGACCAACCCTTCTACCTTTATATCTTAGCCACTCATCATTCGTTAGGTGCCATGATCGCGCATCGAGACGAGTATCACCGTGAGCAAGCAATCTATTATATCAGCCGAACATTGGTCGACTATGAAACTCAGTATACCCATATCGAGAAATTCGGTTTGGCATTAGTCTTTGCTGCTACTAAGCTTTGCCACTATCTTCTTAGTCACAAAACCTTTGTCATCACCCACACCGACCCTCTCAAGTATATGCACTCCAAGCCATATCAAAATCAACGTATGGCTCGATGGCTCATGCTGCTTGCTGAGTTCGATCTCAAATTCATCTAGCAGAAATCTATCAAGGGGCAAACCATCACTGATCAACTAGCAGATGCCCCTCTTCCTGACAATCAACCTTCACAGTGTGAGTTCCCTGACGAGTCTATCACTGCGCTTTCCTCTGACGACACCACCTATCAGATGACTATGTTCTTTGACGGCTCCAAATGTCAATTAGGTGGGGGTGCTGGGGTCATTCTCATCCCACTCGAAGGGGAGCCCATGCCTCTGTCTTTTAAACTCGGCTTTGATTGTACCAATAATATGGCCGAATACGAGGCCTTAATTTTGGGACTTCAGACTGCCCTCTCTCTCAGCATCAAGTCCATCAACATCTTCGGCGACTCACAGCTCGTCGTCAATCAGGTCAACAGTTCATACCTCTGTAAAAATGAAATTTTGCACAGGTACAAAAACCGTGCTGACATTCTCCTTGCATCTTTCGACCATTTCCTCCTACAGACTATTCCTTGATCTACGAATAAGTTTGCTAACACTATGGCTTCTCTCGCTTCACATATCCCATCTTCATCATCTGCATCTAGACTTTTTGTCATGGTGCATCATGTGCCGTTGCCTTCATATATCTCTCCTCACATTCATCATGTCAACACTATAGACCCTAGCCCACAAGATGCTTGGTATAAGCAACTTATAGACTTCTTATCTTTCTCTGTCCTTCCTCCCAACCTCTCTAGTAATGCACGATGAGATTTTATCAAGCGTACCACTTGTTATACCATGCTAGGGGGTCTTCTCTATAAGCGCAGCTTCAACGGCCTCCTTCTTCGCTGTCTCACCTCCACTGAAGCATCTCAAGCCATTCAGCAAGTCCACGATGGGATTTGTGGTGGACATTTCAGTGGGAATTCAGTTACCAAACGCATCCTTCGTCTGGGCTATTATTGGCCTACCCTTCATCAAGACTGTAACAATTATGTTCGGCGTTGCATCAAGTGTCAGCAGCACTCTAACTTGCTTCATCTCCCTAGTCACGCCTTACAAATTGCTTAGGATTTCTGGCCTTTTTCTCAATGGGGTTTAGATCTCATCGGTGAGATTAACCCCCATTCATCTCTTTGTCATCAATCCATCATCACAGCCACTGAATATTTCACCAAGTGGGTGGAAGCCATTCCTCTCATTTCCACAAAAGCTGACAAGATCGTCGACTTCATCACCACCCATATCATCTGCCATTTTGGTGTCCCTCATAAAATCATCACCAATAACAGCAAGTCCTTCAAAAATAAGACTATCCAAAAGCTATGCGACTCCTTCGGCATCAAACTCAGTTTCTCTTCGCCTTACTACCCACAAGCAAATGGGCAGGATGAGGCTTCCAACAAAATTCTCACCAAAGTTCTCATGAAAGTGGTCAGTGACACAGTCAGGGATTGGCACATTCACATTCCCTTCGCTTTGTGGGCTTACCGCACTAGCATCTGAACCTCTACGGGTGCTACCCCTTTTTCTCTCGTGTATAGAACAGAGGCTGTCTTACCTCTCAAAGTACAGATCCCATCTCTCTGCATTTCTCTACATGATATCCTTTCCAATGATGACTTTCGTCAAGATCGCTTAGCTCAACTTGAGTTACTTGACGAACGCTGTCTTGCTACCCTTAATCATCTCCATGTCTATCAACATCGCATCAAGCACGCCTATGACAAAAATCTGCGAGAACGAGATTTCAACATCGGAGACCTCGTCCTCAAAGAGAATCAACACGTGACCAATATGGAATGAAGTAAACGAGGCAAGTTTGCTCCTAATTGGCTCAGACCTTTTATTATCATGCACAAGTATGGATCAGGGACTTACCGTCTGTCTTCTCTTGATGGACGACCAGAACCTGAGCCTCTTAATGCGTTGCATCTGCGACTGTTCTACTGCTAGTCGAGTATTCGTCCACTTGACACTTAACTTGAGCTCGTCCCTTGAGCAATCCCCATCCTCTTAACTCCTACTTCCTTTCAACCCTATTCCTCTTAACACATTTCTATAACCCTTTTATGATGTATGGATGCTTTGTCCTAATAAAAGGGAGCCCTTGACCTTCTATAATCTTGTCCATGACTCACATTTCTATAAAAACAAATCAAGATGTCACAATATCTATGGTCACTATCTCAATATCAAAATCAAAAGGCAGACTGCTCCCTCGAAGGACAGTTGTACTATCATTGTTGTAATTAATAGACTGCTCCCTCGAAGGACAGCTATTCAAAAGCCCTTATATTAAACAAAGATCTAGACCACTCCCTTGAAGGATGGCTATGACTAATCTGGCAATAAACAACACTATTTTAGAAGCTTCCTGCATTGATTAGCTTCACAACTGACCACCAAGCAAATGACATCTCTATGCAAGCTTCCCGCATTGATCAGTCTGCGCCTAAAAAAAAAATGAGTCATGGACTTGACTTGTAGTTGTCTCTAGGTCTCCTATAAAAAGGGGTAAAGTTATCTCTGCTCTTATAATGGGTTACCCTCTTTCCTCCTCCTATCACCTGCTCAAGGGACTTCGAGCTCACTTTAATGTCAAAGTGATTCAATTACCGCTCTAACATCACTATGGTCAACGACGTCACGCATGAATGGGGCTCTTGGTTCTCATAAGCCCTATCTATGCTATCTTTTTGGTCCTTGTCAATGAAAGAACAATATGCTTTTCACTTCTTCTACACTTTGGTCACATTCACCTTCATCACTTGTCAATTGCCTCAGCTCAACCCTCTTTTCAGACCACTCCCATAGCCTATTCACCCTAGTTTCTATGGACACTAATACACATGGAAACTATCGACCCACCGCAATTTATGTTCAGCATCAACCATACTTGCTGAAGCCTAAATAAACCTCAATTCATTTTTAGCATACATCCATCACGACTATGGAATATTGCTAGGGATGAAAAACCTCTCAACCAATGTTGCAGAATACACCATTTGGAAAAGGTTGCAACATCTCTTCCCCTCATCATTTCATCATAACCACGACCAATCTATCAACCATTTTGACCACCTGTATACTACTCGGACCCTTTGTCTGAACTACATTGGTCTGAGGCCCTTCCACCAGGGCTATGTAGGCAGCACTCAGATGACACGACCATCTTCTGGGGTTAGCTCGACCACCCTTGTTTGTTCATCTCTCTGATGGACAAACCTTCTTTCCTTCTTTTAACCATAATCTTGCCCTTGACCATGACCAATTTCATCCCTTTGTCCCTCCCTCCCTTCTAGGGAGAACTACATTAGCCTGAGGCCCTCTGACCAGGGCTATGTAGGCAGCACTCAGTTGACATGGGGTCTTCTGGGGTTAGCTCGGCCACATCCTTTCATCCATTCCTCCCCTCGACCACCAACCCTTGGAGATCATACCTCTCTCCTCCAACCTCGACCACTTCCAAGACACTGTTGCCTTGGTTGTTTTTGCATGTATGCTACCTCATGACTGGTTAGCAAAATTGTGCGCAGACCTTTTTGGACCCTCACAAGTATAGGATTGCAATCCGGTTGATCCACACTACTTGTGACTTTTTCATGTTTCTAGGAGGACTTCCTGAGCCTGGGATACCTAGAACGTGATGACCCATTTGGAGCTTCAGCTTCGATTGAATAACCCGATCAGTAGATGACTAAATGCTAGGGCCCAGTTATTTCAATTTTGGCACTCCTCAACCCTTGACCTGTGACACTTTGACTTAACCATCTCATGCAGTGGTATGTGTGCAATCATGCCTTTTGCAGCATTCACCCTCACCCCTTTTTCATCCACTCTTTGTCAAATCAGCACCCGATTCCCGGTTCCCTTCCCTCGACTCCTACTTTGAGGGGGAATACCTCATCCATAATCGGGGCAATCCACTTCCTATTTTTGTCTTGCAGTTCATTCAAACAACCAACAAGACGAAATCAACCTTATCCCTCACCTGGGGCAGTCACTCCTATTTTTGTCTTGCAGTTCATCCAGAACAACCAACAAGACAAAAAGGGGCAAATGTAGACACCGAAATTGTGTCGACTCCCCTGGTGAATACCTCATCCATAATCGGGGCAATCCGCTTCTTGTTTTTGTCTTGCAGTTCATTCGAACAACCAACAAGATGAAATCAACCTTATCCCTCACCTGGGGCAATCACTCCTATTTTTATCTTACAGTTCATCCAGAACAACCAACAAGACAAAAAGGGGCAAATGTAGACACCAAAATCATGTCGACTCCCCTGGTCATTCCCCATCTTATTCTTCTTCACCTATTTAACCCTTGTTGATCACTTGTTCCACCAACCTTGACCCTGGCAGCATGTAAAAATGAGCACAGAGCTAAAGCTAGACTCTATCCCCATTGTGCATCTGCCGACGACAGTCTTTACCCGACTGATGTCACCGACGTCGGTCACTTATCGGCCAACATCAGCAATCCTGCCGATGTCGGTCACCTTACCGTTATCCATTTTTAGTTATCATTCGGTTCCCAATCGGTTTCCCGAACGGTTATCGAACCGTCTCTCAAACCATCCCTCACCTTCATCAGCATCTGCCAACCATTCGAAAGGCTAACTAATCGATCGATCAATAAATCAATCGACCTCCAAACTCTGACATTCATAGAATCTTGCAATCAACACTCTCGCGATCAATCAACTCCAGCATCAACCAATCTGCATTCGATTCAATCTGACACTACACAGACAACTTCAACAATGTCAATCATGTCTTCGCACTGTGACAGGTAAGTATCCTCATCTATTTATTTTTATTTTTGGTTATTGCTTTCTTGTTATTTCCATACTCTATATTCTATCCAAACTCGACCTTCTGCAAATCCCCAGAGCTTGTTTAAACCCAGACCTTACCCTGACTAGACCCTGTCCCAACTCAACCAGAACCTGTCCAAAACCCTACCCAAAACCTATCCAAAACCTTGCCTAGACTCTGCCCTGACTTTGTCTCGACCCTGTCAAGACCCTGTCCTGACTCTCCCAGACCTTCTGCAACTTGCGTAGACTCTATCCAGAACCTGCCCCAACCGACGCCGGTCACTACCCCGACCGACGCTGGCAGTTTGACCGATGCCAGTACCTTCCCTGACCGACGCCGGCACTACAGAGACCGACGCCGATGACTATGTAGAACATTTTACTTCATTATCAGGTATGCATTTTATTTTCTATCTTTTATTTCTGTCATTTTATCTATCATTACATCTACTTCAGTCAAATATTCTACTTTTTTATCAATGGGTTGATATCCTTCTAGGAAGTCTTCGTACTTCCGGGATCGGGCGTTCGCCTGACAGCCCACCATATCCTTTGACAAACATTTTTTTGTGTTTCAGCCTTTTCTTCTTTGTAGGTGTCATTCCTCCACAGCCAAAGAGGAGAATCTTCAAATGTCTGATTTTGGTGCGCATGACTTTATCAGGTATCTTCTAGCCTTGACCATCTCTTAGTTTCTTATTTCTTCTTTGAATGTAGAAAGCAATTTTGCATAGAAACATATCCTTCTTATAGGATCTCTCTATGAATTGAATATAGTCTATGATGTTATCTCTTCCAATTTTATTTTGATGTGTTGAGATTGAAAGATCACATTTTAATCCTTAAAAAATAAAAAAAATAAAAAACTATTAAATAAAATTATTAACTACATGATGCTACTCAACACCCTCTCTCATTTTCAGTAAAGAATGATAGAGATTAATGATGGTAAGGCTTAATTCTATATACATTTACACATCCTGGTAATATGTTCCATATATATATTTTAACACAATGTTACCCTATTGTGAGACTTCATGAATAATTTAGGGTCCCTTATATTTGATGTGTACTTTTTCTAAGAATAATGAAATTACTTGGATCATAAGTTGTAATCATGCAATGTATCTGGCTTAAATTTTAGATCTATTATATCCACTATGCCCTTTGTATACTTACCTCTATTTTAACCAAGTCTATTAATATTTATTTTAGGGATTTTTGGTCATCTATCCTCATAATCATTACAATCCATAGATTTATAATAATGTACGCATAGGCATTACTACCTCAAGATGATAAACCAAATGAAAGGGAATGAAGCATGTGTCATCCTTGTAATTTGTTCTATACACCCAATGAATAATATAAATATGATCCTATGTACATTACATATTTTTGTTACCATTTTTCCTAATACTTTTTCCAGTGTTTTATCTTGTCCATTTATTTATGGGTGATAATCCATGGCCTTATGATGTGAGAACATAAAATCCTTAGTGAGAGTATTGATAGTTTTATTAAGGAAGTGAGTTCCTCTGTCACGGACTAGCTTGATTAGGCATCTAAATTTTGTAATGATATTTTCATATAATAATTTGGCAAGTCTTTTACACCATAAATTAGGATTTTAGTAGCTTTCACCTACTTATTAAAGTAATATATCATAGTAATAATTTACCATACATGACTTAATTTACTTGAGGGACTTATAAGTCTGACAAAGTCAATTCCCCATTGTTCAAATGGATGTTTTGTGAGCACTAGGACCAAAGCATCTCATCATGTTGATTGGGATTTCTCATTCTCTAACACACATCACAATTATTGGCCATAATGTGCACATCCTAAAATAAGGTTGACTTCTAAAGACCACTGTGTAATATTTTTCAAGTAGTGGATTCACATTCAAAGTGACCCCCTTATAATTCACCGATAATATACTTGGAGAAGCTGTAGTTTTTCATGATCTAATGATAATCTATACAACACATCATATTTTAAAATATTGTATATGAATCCATTGAAAATACTATATGGAATAACTTAGGTGACCATTTACTTTTTATCTCTTTCTATATAATGCACTTAGAAAGTTCCTTGTTCTAAGAAGTTTTCAATGTCTTCCATATTATCTAGGATCATATCAATGCTGAACAAGTGTGAATATAAGCATTCATCCCCTATTTATTATAGTTATTCAATATTTTGTATCCTACTTAGATGATATGCTATGATATTTTCTCAGCCTGGCTTTACATTGATTTGGAATTGAAACTCTTGAAACATCATTAGACACCTAAAGATTTATCCTCCTAACATCGACTTGTTAACCATATATCACAATTCTTAGTGGTATGTAAAAATATCAAATATCTAAGGCCTCTCTTTTAGGAGTTATATATTTATTATTTATTTCTAATAACTTCTTGCTAGAAAAATATATGGGGTGATCTAACCCACCATCCCCTAGACACACTAAAATAAGCCATAATATAATACCAAAAGCATCCTCATGTACATGGAATGTATTCTTCCAGTAAGGAAAAACTAAAATAGGTGTCATTACCATCCTTTATTTGAAATTTATAAATGTTGTTTAGCATTATAATGTCCACTCAAACTTTGTATACTTTATGTATTAGCTTTTCCATCAGCATAGAAATGTTTGTGTATCTTTTTATAGAAAAAATATAGTATCTTGTATGACCTAGAAAGGTGCACACTTTTTTAAAGTTATTTGGGGGTATTATCCCCACTATTACATAAATATTAGCTTGGTCAAAAAATATGCCATCACTACATACAACATGGCCCAAAAGAACACTAAAAGTTTTTTAAAAAAGTACTTTAAATTTAGAGTGATGCATAGAGATTGACACTATTATAACATTAATCATAGTTATGATAGATATTATTCAAAAAAATAAAATATAGCCCAATAATCTAAATATAATTCTATAAAATGATGAATGAAGTCTTTAAATTCAGTTACTATAGCTATAGAGAACACTACTAGCACATTTTTCAAACTAAAGGCCATTATATTTTAAGAGAATAAACCCCATTCTATTGCAAAGGTTGTCTTATCTTGGTCCCATTATATGATCAAAATTTAATGGTACTTGCTGAATCCATCTATAAATGAGTACACCTCATGATTTATGACTAACTCAAGGATTTCATTAGTGAATGGTATTAGAAATGGATCATTGATGAATGCATCATTGAGTATGAAATACTCTCCATAAACCCAAATATCCTTAGAATTATTTAGATATATCACTATGGGACTCACCCAATCTAATTTTTCAATTGGATAAATGATTATGGATTCTTGCATTTGATCTAGTTTAGCCTTTACTTTTATCTTCATGTTATGGTTTAGACTATATGGGCACTTTCTAATAGGTTGAGTGCACTCTTTCAAATCTACGTGAATATCCCCTAATGAAAAATCTACACTTTTTAATTCAAAGAATTTAGTTGAGAAAACATCTTGATAGTATCATAGCAACTATAATGCCTACAAGATCTATCCCTACCCCTAGTAGTATCCCATAGTTATAAGCTTAAGGACTAACTTAGTTATAATTTTTAATTAAATCCTTTTTAGTGTTTATTGATAAAATTTGTTTGACCTATTAGATAGATCCTCTCATAGAGTATGCTACCTTTCATTCTCTATAATGTTTACACTGTGTAGTATTTCCTCTTTAGCTTATTCTACTCTTTTAGCCATTCTTGGTTCAACTTCTCATTATAGTTGAAATAAGCCTTCTAAATCTAGATCTCCATCACTATCATTATATTCTATTACCTCATCTATTATTTTATTATAAGGCTTAACAAGAGATTGTTATTATTGATTAGCCTTGTAATTATGAATCACTAGATTCAAATCATTTGCTACTTCTTACTGTGATGATGACTCTATTGTAATTCTAAAATAGTTTACTCATATATGACGTAGAAAGATTTTTAGTTACCCTAATGCATTGTGCACCAATGATTTATCATCCTCAAATGAAAATGTTTGAAGGAAGTCTTGTTTCACTTGTGACCAATGTTTGGTCTCTCTCTTGCACTCTTGATTCATGTACTAGGTCATTGGTAGTGGAGCTAGTGTGTGACTCAAAATATGTACACAATACCTTGGCTCCACTCCTAGAATACATTATATATCTACACATTGATGAATGTGCATATTAGGATATTGGAATTCTTGAAAAAATGGACATTTTAATTTCATATTAGGTGGTAATTGAAACTGTGAATGCAAAAAATCACATGCTTCCTCCTAATGTATCTTCACATCTATATGCACTACCCACCAAGTTAAAATAGTTCCTTTTAGCACATAAATGAGTGCACTAACACTCTAATCCACCTCCATCATATGGTGTTCTAACCTAAAAATTAATGGATTAAAATCTTTTGTCATAAAGTATTGAGGTAATTGATGTAGATGGAAAACACCATGCATAGATGCCATATCTCATGATCTCCCCTAGCTGAGTTCAACATATAGGTATATTAATAACAACTTATGGAAGATGTTGTTTCCCAAGGTAACACACCCTCTAAATTAGGTAATAGATAGTCCATTATTGTTACACCTATATTATACAAGAAATCCACCTTTGACTTAGTAGGAGATTACATCAATGGTGAGGTACAACATTTAATGTAAAACTAGGGTGTTAGAGTTTTTTGATTACCAATTTATAAAATGGTTACTTTGTTGTCTATGGTTATTCCATCTATAGGTAAAATAAATAACACTTATTAGCTCATAGTTTATTATTTTGTATATCTGTGTTGAATTTAAACTAACTATTATCACCATAAATATACAATGAATATGGTTCTATCAGAATATGTATGACTTCTACTCCACTTTATTCAAATGGATGATAACTATCTTATCTCTTTGATGAACCTCAAGTTGATTGTGCATTATGCTAATAGTAATTTAGCCATCTTAAGCCCATTTCTTACCAATTAAGGCAAGGTAATGGGTCATATATTTATTCGTGTCAATGAATTGAAAATAACCACATAGACTTATATTGACTACTCTAATATCCACATATTTAAGGTGACCAATTAGTTGTACCCACCTATAGTCTATGAGGCTAAGGCTGACAAGACTGTAGATCAAGTATAGCCTACCAATAGCTTCCCATGTATATATTGGGATCATATTGAAAATGCTCTTGAAGTCAAATATTATATTAAGGATTTCATATCTTTTGAGCTCAATATATATTCATGAGTCTACATCCCATAGGTTTTTTGTTTTAACATACTAGACTACCTTGTTAGTACACTATTGTCCCCTCTGTGTGCATTCTAGAAGATAATCTATTTTTTTTAATATTTTGGGAATATATTCATTACACAATATGCCAATAAATTAAAGCAAGTATATGAGTGTTGTCACAACAACTTCTAACTTTATGATCCATATAATTTGGCCATACATCTGTGCATCTATGGATGTGGTATCTTATTTGGCACACTCTACTATTGTATGTCTTGGAGGACCTTCAAAACTTAGTACATCAATACATTCTCTATCATAGGGTCAATATATTTATCCCATTACATTTTTATGATTCCTTGATCTTGTGGCATTTCAATGTAGGTATTCCTTATTTTTTGCATTGTTGCATAGTACCTACTTGTATACATGCATTTTATTTAGGTTACATATTAATCATGTTCACATTACACAATGGTTTTTATTTTCTTTGTTTCTAGAAAAATAGGTAATCTTCTATTTGATGTTACCTTTCAACTCTATAATACATGTATTATACTTGTCTTTGTGGGTTAGTAGGATAATTTCACATAAAATGATTGTAATCACCACACAAATAACATTAGATGGGTTGGCAAGCTTTTTGATTATCTTTATCATTAAAAACTTGATAGCCTCATTATTATACCCATATGCATCCTCCTCTATAGCCTCTTATATTCCACTAATATCCCCAATCATATGACTCTTATCCAACAAATCCTTGTTATTTTTATCATTATGAATTGTATCCAGCGTATTGATTTTATGGTGAAGTATGTGCCCAATTTATTTCTTCTACTATGGGTTTTCATTATTCCATGACGATTGGTATTGGTATTATGATGATGATGGTGTCTAGCTAGCCAGAACCTGGGGTTGATATTGATATTGAGGTGATATAGGTACCCATATGGGACTACTTTGTGTTTCACTCACCATTTATACCTATAGGTTTGGGAGTATTTGCTTCACAATAGGTAATTATTGTACTATAACTACAAAAAGATTCTTAGGAACATCCTCATTTAATTCTTGTAAGTATAAACAACTCATTTCATCATAGTTGGTTGACTTATAAAAACCATAGTACAAACTCTAAGACTTTTGTATGTATTATTGTAGTGGATTACATTTAGCAATTGCATGCCCTACTACTCTGTATAGTTTGCAAAATTTTGTATTTAGCTTAGGACAATCATTCTTATGATGTCCATTTCACCCACACTCCATGCACCAAAAATCCAATTTAGGTTTATCATTTTCACACATCTCATCAATCATCTTCATGAAAGCATCTATCTTGACTTCTAATTTAGATCTAGTTACTAAAGCATCCCCATAATCTTCAACCTATTCTAATCTTAGTGCAGTGGATTGAGTATCAACCTTTATTATGAACTAATATTGTGCAATAGAAAATTTGATTCTTGAGTGCAGGCCTTTTATGACCCAGGTAACTTTATCCTTATCAACTATGATAAATTTTATTTTATTCATCACCTCTAGGAATTCACATTTATAATCCCACATAGATTATCTATTGTGCTACTTGATCTCATTCAAATTTTGAATAGTCTGGCTTATGCACTTCTTCATTTTAAATTATTCCACTAACTATGCTTTAACTTGTATATTTAGACTATTAATATCTATTTTTTAAATGAATTTAAAAACATTACTTGATAAATCTCCTATGAGCTTGCACTTATTTACATCATCAGTAATTATTCCTCTAACTTGAAACTTCATGTCATAGGTTAATAAATGTTGATTAGAGTATGTAAACCCATCATTAGGTGTCAACACATTAAAAATTACTAGATTGTAATGAATATTTAGGTTACTTATAAATATAAACACTATTATTTCTTCACACTTGTGGTTGTGACTATATGTTTCTATGCACTATTCATTATTATTATAGGTTTTTCACACTTTTTACTAGCATTTTAAAATTGGTTTCAAAATTAAATCCAATTTCTTCCATCCCTTCTTCTCAAAGGACTTATTAATCTCTATATTAATCTTTCCAAACTTATATGTGAATGATTCAAATTAACTTCCTTTTGATCCTTCCTTTTCTCTTGGTGTTTTAACTAAAGAAAAATTGTGCTGGGGGGATGCATACTCTATAAATGAATGATATATATCCTAAAATTCTTCCAAATATGATCTTAAACTTGTAATATTTTATGCTTCTATATAATCTCTTCTCATGAATATTCTTCCACTATTCTAATCACTTTCCCTCTTAACTATGAACTACTTCTATCTTTTAAATGCTTTATTCTAATTTCTTCTTATTCTTCACTTTGATCCATATCCTCACTACTCACAAATTTATTTTCCTCTTTATTGAGCCATTTCCCTTCCTACTCTACACCTAATCTTGATCTCACACCTTGCAAAGACTCTCTCAGGGCTCTCATTAATTCATCATCTTCTACCTTATTCTTACTCCTACTTGTAGTTAAGTTTTGATTATTATATTATTTATTCTATATTATCTATTATCATAATTTTATTTCTAATCCGAAAATCTTCTTTTCACTCTAGCCATTTTCATCTTCTATTATTCTAGGTTTAAGTTCAATTTTCTCTACTCATCTTTGCATCATTCACTCTTAAATCTTATGCATCCTCATAACACCTAAAGTGAATAATCCATGTTGGTAGGAGTGGACACCATGGCCTTTTCCATAACCAACATCTTGATTAGAGTAGGTAGTAACTGAAGAAACTTCCTTTGGAATCCCCTTAAAAATTGATCCTATATAGTTTCAAAATATGAATAGCATTGAATAAAAAATTTAATGATATACCTATTAATGGTAGTCTTTGTCTAGTAATCTATTGTGCATATCTAATAAGCATCTATGTTTTGTGGGTTTAATAGGTTTTCCAATAGATAGGTTATGAGTTCCATCCTCCATGTCTAGAAACAATATTACTCCAATATAGATAACTAAGGAGTTAATAGATCAAGCAATTTAGACCAGAATATTTCATATATTTTGCCATAAATATGTTCTTCAATAATTTCCTTCATAGTTTTACCTATTCTTCTTGATTCCTCTTAGGTAAAATTTTGAATTCTTTCATCGATCCATATCTTTATATCCCTTTGTCTTATAAACCATATCAACATGATTAACAAAGGTTCCATACTCACTACACCAATATTAGTAGAGGCTCTTAGTAACCCTTCAAAACATGCTAATTCAAGGATAACTTTCACACAAATAACAAAAAGACATATTTGAAAACATATTTAGACTAGAGGTATTCATTAAATACATTAAATATATGGATGTGCAAAGGAACACATATTTATTAGAATCTTAATAGTCAACATATACTTTTATAATTAAAAAATTAAGTTAAAAAATTACTCATTATGCATATAAAAATGATAAAATATATTTTGGAGAACCATTTCAAATAGTTGTATTAATCTCTATCACATTCAAAACCATATATAATTACACATGAGTGTTATTTATAGAGTTTTACTTAGCACTATCTCTTCATATTCCTACCTTTTAACATGCCCAAAATAAGTGACTCTTCACATTCTATCATTTATCCTTATGCTTTACAAAGGTTGGATACATACAAAAGATTATAAAGAAGATAAAATAGATAAATTCACACACATTTTCATCAACTATAATCTATGATTTTAGTAAGACATGTTCTTCACCCAACATGGATCCATATAAATTCCTTTTATAGAGATAATATGTCCCAAGTATTGTACTCTTCTTTGAAAAAAGACATAATTAGATATTTTCCCATAAACTTTATGATTCTGTCATCACTACAAGGCCAAACACAAATACTCAACATGCTCTTCTTATTTTTTGGAATATATGATAATATCATCAAGGAAGACTAACACAAATTGATTAAGTTAATCTCTAAACACACTATTCATGAGGTTCATGAATGTGGTAGGTGCATTCATTAGTCTAAAAGGAAATAATGTGAACTCATAATGCCCATATCAAGTATTGAAATCTATTTTTTAAATATCTTCCTCTCTAATTCTCAATTGATGGTACCTGACATGAAAATGAATCTTTGAAAAGGTTGTTAGACCACACATTTGATCAAAAAGATCATTAATGCAAGGTAAAGGATGCATGTTCTTATTTTTTGCCTTGTTTAACATTAAATATTCAATGCACAAATGAAAGGTTCTATATTTATTTTTGACAGATATTATAGGTTCACCCCATGGTGAAACACTTATCCAAATCAACCCTTTAGCCAACATCTTTTGAAGTTGGGATTTTAACTCAATTAAATTAGGTTTTGTCCTATAAGGAGCCTTAGACTATGGTTTTGACATTGGAATGATATCAATGATGAAGTCAAATTCATTATTTGGAGGTACACCTAGTAATTGTTTTAGAAAAACATCCCAAAATCATTGTAGAAAAGGATAGTCTTCTATTCAAGGTTCTTTAGTTTGACTAATTTAATTTATCTTGACTAGAAACACTTGAAATCCATTTTTGTCAAGCCTTTTTCAAATAAATGGATTAAATTTTACTTAGTTTAAAATCTCTTTTATCTTCTTAAACTTCTTGATATAAAATTGCCTATCTTTCTGATATTAAAGAACATACTTTATTAATTTTGTAAATTATTCCTAGTATTCATTAATTGATAAATCCCCTTACTTTATATTCTATAAATATATTAATTTTTGATTAAATTATAGTTTTTGGTATCCATCATTCTCTAAAAATAGTCACAAACTATTACCAAGTAATGGTAGTAGAGTCGAGACTTATCTCAAGTTTTTTATTATTCCACCAAGTTGTTGATTCACTAGCCAGTTGGTAAGCTCCCTAAACAACCTTTTTTACCTCAAAATAATTTAAAATATTGAAATATTTTTCCATCTTAGTGATCCAAGATTTAGATCCATCACCCAATACTATGCCATCAAATTTGGGTGGGTTGACTTTCTTCATATATCATGTAAGCTTTGTAACAACTTGAGCTCTTGTTACTTATTATTCCTCATCATGCCCTTGATCTTGAGGCTCTTCTTGATCATCTAGTTTTTCCTCTAGAAACTCTTTTTCATTTTCCTCTAGTCTATGAAATTATTTCTCTAGATTTGTTATCTTGTCTCTAGTCTTATTCATGATAGTGAGTATTTGATTGAGTTTGACACTATCTGATTAGGATCAACTTGAGGGTTCACAATTGAAGTCCCCTCTCCACTCAATCTACCTCACACCATTATCCTCACCAAAATTAAGAGAATTATTTTATGTTAGTGGACTCATTATGTCTAAGTATTAAATATTTTCTTTGATAACATAATGTTATGACCCCATCTGGGTTGTATAAAAGTTACATAATGTTTTTTAAAAGTCTATATATATTATTTATAAAATCATCCATAATTATTTGTATAATTACTATTTGACTAATAAATGTCTCAATTAATAAATACATAATTATATCAACCCATTGGTTAATAATATG